>CM031241.1:355718389-355894942 GCA_018340775.1 Taxus wallichiana var. yunnanensis | reverse complement strand
AAAATGAGAAAATCAAAGAGGAGATACTTCATATTACAAGCCATTCCATATGTGCTTGTTGGTGGTGTTTTGTTTAAGAAAGACATCAATGGAGTTCTATTGAGATGCATTGGGGCAGGCCAAATTGAGAGGGTGTTACGAGATTTTCACGATGGATATTACGGAGGAAATTTCACCCTACACAGTATGACTCTCAAGATAATGAAGGCGTGGTATTATTGGCCGAGGTCTTGGTGGATCGCTATACATGGATAAGAAAGTGCAAGAAATGTGCACTCTTCACAGCAAAGAAAGACTAGCAAAGCACTTCCATTGCACCCGATTCTTGACCAACCATTTATGCAATGGGGATTGGACTTCATCGGGGTCATCAACCCAAACTCAAGCCAAGGCCACAAGTGGATTCTCACGGCAACGGACTATTTCACCAAGTGGACCGAAGCAGTAGCGCTCAAAGAGGAAAATGAGTCTAACATACTAGACTTTTATGAAGGAATAGTGACCAGGTTTGGTGTGCTGGCCACTATCATATCAGACAATGCATTGGCATTTATAGGTTCCAAGATTACAGAATGGGCTGTCAAGAATGGAATCTATTTGAGCACCTCTTCAAATTATTACCCGCAGGGTAATGGACAGGCAGAGTCCACGAACAAAAATTTGCTAAGAATCATCAGGAGGAATCTGGACGAAAATCAAAGAACATGGCATACCAAGCTAAAATCAGCATTATGGGCTGACAGAATAACACCAAAGAGGTCTACAGGTAATTCCCCTTACAAGTTGGTCTATGGAAAAGAGGCAGTATTGCCTATATCATTAGAACTGCCTACATTGGAGTTCATGAAGCAGTTGGAGTTGGCTGAGTTCGAACCAATGGAGGCTAGGTATGCAGAGTTGATGGAATTGGAAGAAATTAGAGAACATGTAGTTCAAACAATTGAGAAAGATCAGGCCTTGGTGAAAAGATGGTTTGATAAGAAAGCAAGAGCAAGGACCTTCCAGGAAGGGGACCTAGTTCTGAAATGGGATGCAGATCGGGCAAAGCTAGGAAGGCATTCCAAGTTTGATGCCATTTGGAGTGGCCCCTACATAGTCACAGGATGTAAGAATAGCAATTGTAAGAAGATTATAGAAATCAAAGAAGCTCAAATCCCTGAAATGTATGCGCCCTTGGCGCACAGAAATGGCGCATGGAAATGAGTGTCGACAGGGAAATGTATGCGCCCTTGGCGCACAGAAATGGCGCATGGAAATGAGTGTCGACAGGGCAATGTATGCACCCTTGGTGCATGGAAATGAGTGTCGACAGGGAAATGTATGCGCCCTTGGCGCACAGAAATGGCGCATGGAAATGAGTGTCGACAGGGAAATGTATGCGCCCTTGGCGCACAGAAATGGCGCATGGAAATGAGTGTCGACAGGGCAATGTATGCGCCCTTGGCGCACAGAAATGGCGCATGGAAATGAGTGTTGACAGGGAAATGTATGCACCCTTGGTGCACGTAAGAGGATATCGACACACACAGGGATGCGCCAAGGCGCACCTTCAGGAGGCGCAACATTTTGAGCGCTGACAGGAAGCAGGCCCTGGCGCAGATATTCAGATGGCCATAACTTTTGACTGGGAGCTCGGATTCATGCAAGGTTGGACTTTTCGGAAATCTTACGAAGTCCTCTGTCCAACTACGACTAGATATATTTAATTGGGTGAGAAAAAATTCTTAAAAATGCAAAATATAGTTCGCCACTTTTTGGGTTCGCTAGGGTTCTCACCTACCACCATAATGAGATAGTTAAGTGCATTCTGGAGGTGGTTGGGGCAGATTTTCATTTTCCTCTCTCTTTTCTCTCTCATTCTTCCTATAAATTTTAAGGAGGGATTATTTCTAAAGGTTGGACATTCTTGTTTTGCCCTCCCTTCTTCTCTTTGGCAGTGAATTTGTGGAGTTCAAACCTCCCATTTAAAACCGTAATGCAACTCTGCCTCTTGGCATTTTGTAGTGTCTTTGTATCAATCTTTGGAGAAAATTAATGCATGTCTGTGGATGATTCTCAACCCTCTCTGTATTCATTTTGCATCCTACTGATCTTTCACTGTGAATCTGGCTATCTGTGCATGATCTTACATTGCATTTTAATGGTCTGTGTTTATTGGCAAGACAGGTGTTTCTTCATTCCTCGGTGCATCACCTTTGTAGTTTAGGTTTTATTTTATGCATCTTCTTACCCTGTCTCCTTGGCAAGTTAGTTTAGGTTTTGAGTAAACCCTCTGCATTTTTACGTGTGCATCTGAACAGAGGAATAGGAACCGGCCTTCATCCGGAGAGCTTTTCCAATTCGCGAGGTCCCACACTTGGGAAAAGCTCCATGTTATGCAATCGCACTGAGAGTCTCAACCCATCGTGTTGCAGGACTTTTGGGTCTTGTGATTCGACATGAACAAAGAACTCAAGCTATCATATAATAGTCTATCCATCATTACCATCATCACCCTCAGTTCCACATCCTCCTCATCGCCTCCCTCGCACCCTTTTATGCCATCTAGGACACCCATTTTTCGTCATCCAGTCTACAAATCTAACTCAAAATCCTACATCATCATCATCATCATCATCATCATCCCATAGTTCCCCCTCCTCAATGGGTCCACCATATGGGACTAGGAATGTCCCTCTCCAACTCATCTCACCTATATCAAATAAGCTCCTGGCACTATCTATACTACTCAAAACTAACATCTAAACCCTATCAAAATGTACATCCTCTATCATCTCGGGCCTCCACCCCTACACCCATATAGTCCATATCATCATAATAAACTCCCCATTTTCCCTTAGCCACATAGGTGAATCGAACTATGGATGCCACCTCATCCGGTCCACATCAAGCTCTGTTAGTCTATCTTCCTCCTATCACCGTGAGCCTCATCATCTCACAATCTCAAGAACCCAATGACCATCTCAATATGATCCCATTTCATCCATGGGATACCTAGTGGCTTAATCATTTTTATATGCTCATATGCCCATAATGAAGTAAGAATCCTATATCCATCCTTGTAATCTCTCTCGCATACATGAAAAACTCATGGTATACCTAGGCCAACAATGTTGTTCAAAAGAGAATACTATTTGGTGATCAACAAGAATTCAAAAATACACTTGCCAACATCCATGGGAATCTCACACCCACTAAATCTAGTAGTGCATAACTAGAAATGGCCATCATTACTAAGCTTGATCAATCTATTCTGGCCACCCCATGCTCATATCATGTCTCTATTTGAAATGCCCCAGATGTGAATGTGATATGAGGGGAATTGACTCTAAAAATCCATGTCAAAACCCCAATATGCTATCAACTATGATGGGATGTATTGGTTTACTTTGTATTAGTAGCCTTAGGATGTGTATACATCTTAGAGAGTAATAGTCATCTCTCTTGTCCAAAACTAGAATGTGCATGTACATACATCCCATCTCTCTACCAATGCAATCATCAACACTACATCTCATGAAATCCATTGGTAATTTTATAATCTATCGAATCCAACTATGAAAGATGGTCCCACTCTACATCTATGATATCCCTTCTCGATATGATCAAATAAGGCCAACTCCCTATTTTGCGAGATATTAAGTGTCTTCAAGCCTGTAAAATAAGTCAAAAATGAAAACATAAATAACTCATCATCCAAATCCAAAACTCAATATTTTTCTCATTCTAGCCCTAGTCGATGCTAAACCTAGTTTGGGTCAACACCTCAAGCATGGGTCAAATCCCTAATAGGCTCAATTGATGTCAAATGAACCTATTCACCGATGACTGTCCCTTGCGCAGACCCCCAAAATCTTAAAAATGTAAAAAAATAGAAAAATTCTTTAAAACAAGACTAGGTTTTAGGCACTTACCATCCTATGGGCCCTTTGGCACTTCCTCGATGCTTCATCGGCCTCCATCTCACTCACAATATCAAGTCTTCATTTTACTCTAAGCTCTTGATTATCACTTCACATAGTGCAAATCAGCTTCCTCGACCGACCCAAGGGCTTATATAGCCCACCAACCTCGTTCATTGTCGGCCAACCCCTTGGGTTATCATCACTTCATCTCTAGTCACCATTGACTCTTCTTGGTCACCATCAACCCGGTCCTGTCTTTTGATCAATCTTACTCTCACCTCATTTCAATCAATCCTTTCTTTCAAATTATCTTTTCTTCCACTTTTTCCTTATGTGGTCTTCATATCACATCTCTATTTGTTCCTCGGGGCTTTGTTATCTATCACATATTTATTTTACGTGATTGTGCCTTTATGGCCACCTTCGTGCTCCTCTTAAGGCACCATTACCTTATTTTTCATCATTGCACCTTTGTGGTCATTCTGTGTTCCCACTTTGGGCACCATTATTTTATACTGATTTCGTCCCACCTTGGATGCATCATTTGATTCCTCTTATCGGAAGGACATCACATTTGATTTTACCCACCCCTATCCTTTTTCTCACAACCCCTGCCTCGACCATTTTCACATTTTTTTGCACATATTTTATGTTTACCTTTGACCCGTTGGTTCCATGTCTTAAAATCCATTTGAGTGGATTCCCTTTGGATTCCCTCCATTTTACAATGGTTTTTACCAACTCACATAGTTCGTAGGACATTTTCATCATCTCCATTGAGGCCATACTTTTTTCCCTACCACAGTGATTATGAAATCAACGCCATATTTTTATTTACATTTTTAGTTTTTGCATATCCTCATCTGGGATATCTTATCTCCCCTTCTTATTTTCTCATCCTTCCATCCTTCTTCATATATCTCTTTCAAACTCATGATCGACTTCTCTTCATGTCGTTGACCCCTAGTTTGAGGGGGAGTACCTCATCAATCATCTTTTCATATCTTCTCATTTTTTCTCATGGCTTACTTAATGAAAACCACTCAACAAAAATGGGAAAATGTAGACACCAATTTTTTTGTATCACTACCCTCACCTCACATTTCTCTCCATCGTATTTTCTACATATATACCTCTCTTCCCTTTTGAATTATTTTTCCCTCCTAAATTTAATTTATCCCACCTATCATTATTTCCCATCATTATTCATCCATTAGTCATCCCTAATCATGTTTAGTTAATTTTAACACCTATTTAATTTATTTCCTCTTCTTAAATCCTCTATTTTATCCTTTCTAGGCCATCATTTAATGATTTCACCTCTCCATGGCCTTTATTTAATAATTTCCACCCTCCACCTACCCATTTACTCATCCTAAGAAACCCTAATTCGTCCTAACCCTTCAAAACCCTAATCTTGCTTCTTATGGGATCTTTGTCTTGAGCTCATCACCTTCCCCCGCCCAAATGGACATCTTGACGATCGATGGTGACCCATCAGGTCACCGTTGACCCTATAAAGTTTCCCCTTAATCCTTCCTCTCTCGGGATGCAAATTTTAAGACTCTTAGAGATTTTGTGATCTTTCTTTCATTTTTTGTTTTTCCTTGCAGCTACCATCACTCTCTTGGAGTCACCTTTGAAGATATTGAGCCCACTCTTGGAGATTGGAGGTATTATTTCATCATTGCATATTTGGATCTTCAATTGCAACTGTCATCTTTATATCTTGTGCAAGTTAATCTATCATCATCAGAATCTCTCTATCAAGTCATTCCGAGGATTTCATTTCTTAAGCTAAAGGTATTCATTTTAGTCCATCCATTTTTAGCCAACCCTAGATCATTCCCAGCCACCATCGCCAACCCCTGTCTCGGTCACCGTCAACCCAACCTCCTTTTTGTTTCTCTTTCTACCATTCAAATCCATAGTTATCATCTATTTGTTTCTACAACCATCCAACCTTCAAATCCTATCATTCTCGCCCTTTCTGTCATCTCAAATTTTTTCTTCCAATCCTCATGCACCACCGACTCAACCTAGTCATCATCGACTAGATCTGTCTTTATTATATTCATCATCAATTTTCAAAAAATTTCTTTGCATCCTTTCAAATATATCTAGATCCAACCTATTCTCGCAGTTGTTCTTCCCACTCAAAGTCCACTTCCATATCCATATCAACTTCAGATCCAGCTACAAGAGGTCTTGTAAGCCTTTTTCTACATTTTCTTCTCATCCAGCCTCGGTCTCCATCAATATACTCTGCAGTCTTGAGTCACTATCGACCCACCCAGTTTGATTTACTTTGCATCCATTTAGATCAGATATGCATTTCTATCTTATATCTAGAAGTTTAGTTTCTATTTTAGTTCAAACTCTCTACATCTAATTTATCAATATCTAATTTCATTTATCTTTATCATTTATCTTCATCCTAGGAAGTTTTCACTTCTTGGGACTGACATTGTCAGGAAACCCTCCCATCTATCTACTAATCCATTTTTTCATGTTGAATTAAATTCATTTTTAGGTCATTTAGCTCATTACGAAGGAGGATTTCATTTTGCACCCGTATATCATCATCCCATCTAGAGGTTCCTTAAACCCTCTCATACTCTGAGTTTCTAGCTTTCTTGTTGCATTTTCACTATTCTAAAATATGTAGCAAGGAAACTTGAACAATACATAGTTAATTATCTTTATTTTTATTTGTTTTACATTTATTGTTAGTTTGGACCAATTGTAAGTATTTTTTCATCATCCTAGCTCATTTATCACCTTGGTATATACATTTACATGTGTATATTGGGTTTGTTTTGTTTTTACTTTATTGTTTTCTATGTGTATATATTTTTACGCATATCATGGGTTATTTATCATAGTTATTTAATAATCATGGAAATTTAACAATCATGGTGCTAACTCTATATTATGCAATAGAAATGTAGGTTGTTCCAAAATATAAAATTTGAATGGAAAATTAAGCTACAAGCAATGTTAGTCATATCATCATTACATTCATTCATGAATATCATTCAAAAATAAAAAAGTGAATATTCTCACATAATTCATTAATCACATAAATCTCATCTTATGTCTATCATATTTAATACATCTTCAACTCAATCCCTTTCTATTTTACCCCAATTTATGTTGAAAACCCTATTTTTGACCTTTTTACCCTCCGTCTCTCATTTTATGAGCCCGTGTTTTTGTCTCTCACGACCCTATATTATTCTTCCTATCAATTGGTTATCCACCACTTTATCACGTCACCCATAGGCTTGAGGGGCATTCCTTAGCACAATATAGACCCGTTGGGGCATCAAATGCTTCACCAAAACATCAAGTAGTCTAGTCAACTTCTTTATCATTTGTTCACTGATTTACATGTGTATACTATCTTTAAATTACTATTAATTTTTAAACAAAAATTTAAAGAGAAGAAAATGTAGAGACCCTAAACTATCACATTACGCATTCTAAACCTCCAAAATCACCCCGTAATTACTTCCCGGATATATCACGATCATTTTTACCATTTTGATATATTTTTCTATGTTATGACTTTAATGGAATATTTGACATTGTCTCACAACCTCCCTATTCATTTAGATATATTTCACACATTATCTCAAATTATATAATGTTCATACTATGGATCTTATCACATTCATATCCCATTCCTAGGATTAATTACTTGATTCTATCACTTTTATTATTCATCCCCTATCCTATTAGTTAATTTTATTAGCTAATTTTATTTTCTAATTTCATATCAAAATAAATAAATATTTCCTAAATTATCCATTTACACCTCACCTCTTATCCATTTTCACTTCACTAGTCAACATCATTTTTTAGATTATGTAATAATTTGGTTTTGGGGTACTAAAAACCCACATTACATATTAAGAAAAAGAAACTAGGCCAAAGAACATCACATAAAACAATTAGGGCCTAGATAGGGAAAAAAATTGACCAACACAAAGGCCCAATAAAGGGTGAGGAAGATACAACCTCAAATACATACAATATATTTTTTAAAAATCCTAAAAACATGGACACGGAGGACAAAAAACACATAAACCAACAAACTAGTCCACCAAGGTTTAGCTAAAGTTTATTTTCCTTGTTTCTCCTGGTGTGGGAGATGTGTCCTTGATTCAAATTGCCATGTTACTTCCTAGGAGTTAAGTGCCTCTCTTGCTTGTCATTCTTAGTGCCTGTCACCTCTTCTTCATCATCCATGATACTCAGGTCCCACTGACACCCTTCTTTTTTCTTGTCTTGTTTGGAAAATTCATCCTACAAAATAGATCATGTATTATTGCATGATGAAGTCCAATTTGATACCATTAATCCTATTTTCTTAGATAGAAAACATGATGTATCAATTCCATCATTTCTGAACCGGGTGTTTTGTCACCATGAGCAAAGTATCTATATAAACCTCCATGTTGGCCTTCTTGGTATCACTGATGGACTCTATAAGATGATCCTTCATAATTCCCTTCCCTTTTGAACATTCCCCCTTCTTTAAGTCAAAAGTACCTCCATGAACACACCCTCACTATCATTCCCTTTGGTTCCTTCTATTTATTCCTTTTCGATATTGGCCAAGATATCATCATCAAAGTTATCAAGCTAGGGGATAGGGGGTAGGAAAGGTTTTATGATTTGGAAAAGTAAGCAAGATCAAACCATGATGTAGGGGCATTCTACCTTCTCCTTCTTAAAATTTGAAATTGAGATAGTTAGGGACCTCAATAGGAAGAATATAAAGCTCATGGCCTAGTTGTGGTGAAAATAGTTCAAGATAGATAGGTGGTGGGTGTATATTTTGTGATTTTTCCTCAAGGGTTAGATATATCATAACTACCTTACATGCATGGCCCATATCTTAGGGAGACAAGTCCGGCTATGCCATTGTCGTATAGATGCACTCTTTCATCAGGAAAAAATGGGGATATTTTGTGATTTTTGCACTTCTTTTCCTTAAAAAACTTAAGACTATTAAGATCCCAAAATATTGGCCAAGCACAAGAAAGCATGTAGGCGCGCAAGGCCTAGTTAAAAAGGCACACAAGGAAAAAGGAATTTAGGATAGGGTTTAAGGAAGGGGTTTAAGAGAACCCACGTGTGCACGTAAGGTAGCTAAGGTTTAGATTAGCCATTTTGGGCCAACTAGGTAGGACACAAGAAAAGCATTACCCAATTAGTGAATGAGAAGAGGATAAGGTGTCATCCTAAAGCAACTTGATGCCCACGAAAGGAATATACCTTGCGATAGAAGAATCTAGAAGACCATCATTGCAAGGAGTGGAGAGTTAGGGTTAATGACCATGCTTCCATGAAGGACCACCTTTTGACACTTGGCAATGGATATGAGGGCACGAAATGCACGATGAGGGCTCAAGAGGATTATATACAAACAACCCGTATAGAAGAAAAGAGAAGAGAATATAGCAAGTGGAGCTCTGTAGAAATACTACAAGAACTCGAGGATTGGGTAGAGGTTACATGAGAGATTGATGTATTAAAGGGCTGGGATAAAAAATTCTTTGTATGGATGAAGGACATGGTCTCTCTTGTGATGCATGAATTTGGTCCGATCAAGCCGTGGTAGTCTAATAGATCCACTAATTGTAATGAGGTTAAAACATGAATGAGTATGAATGATTGATTTGGTTTATATCTCTGTACCTTCTTATTTCTGTTCATGGATGTTATGGAATAGATGGGAATACTTATGTATTTTACTACTCGCTATAATTATATCTCGATGTCTCAGAAGACCCACTATGGGAAATGAATACCTTTGTCTAGAGGCTTTCCTAAGTCTTATGATGATCAATGCCTCATTTCCATTTCAAATCATTAAGCCCTTGTCATAGATGTTGGTTTCCCACTCAAATCACATAAAATAGATACTCGACACCCGCGCGTGCCTCGATTGAGCACCCAACACGTCCGGGTGATAGGATAATGACACATGGGATTCCCTTGTTTTCCGGTGGGTGTAAAAATGACTACAAAGACCCTCCACTAAAATCCCATGACATCTCTATATAGTTTTTTGTGATATGCATCTTAACCCCCATAAATTTATCCCTCCCATCATCCAAAACTTTGGAAAATCCAATGGCTAAGTCAGATTGTTACCTTTTATGTGCTTCATATACTCTGGTGAAGCCACCCTTCCATAACAACCTCCAAACGATAGCATCCTATTTCACCTCCCGATTGTGGAATGAAATAGTGCTCACCGATTTTGTTCCAAAATTTCACCTCCCATGGTGTAATTAGTCTAGAGTTTTGAATTACTCATGTAAGATTCCTTGGTTGTGCTTTTCATCATTAATTATTCTGATTACATGGCTCTAAGGAACCTTACCCTTCTATTTTCCCAATCCACCAAATCATTACCTTGATTTTCTAGCCCATTAGCGCTGGAATTACTTTCTCTAAACACATTGGAATAAAACCACATCATCAAATGCCTCCATCATACTTCGGGCTTCAAGTATCATGTTTTTAATTTCCACCAAACTTTACTTTTCCTTTAATAGACTTAATTATTAACAGGGAGTATCCTTCGATGACGATTTTCTTGTACTTGAGTCTCTTAGCTATCCTAATTCCCTTCACAGCCGCATATGCTTCAACATAATTATTATAATTGTTCCCTAACAGACCAACATATACTATTAGGAAGTTTCCCAAATGGTCCTTATCAATCCTCCCCATCCTTTCCTTCATCGACCCATCAAAATTAAGTTTAACCCATTCCTTTGGGGGTGGTTTCCATTTAGAATTATCTGGTCCTTCTTTTTCCCACGCTTACCTCTATATTTGGTCAGATTGATCCTTAAATCTTGAAGAATTCTAATGTCCTCCTTAGATAAGGGGTCTTCCCACTTATGTTTATGGATTTCAATGTTGTCTTAGAGATTTTTCTTAATCATGTTGACCACCTTATCTATGTTGTTTATCTTATTTTGGAAAATCCCAATGTTCCGCTCGATCCATATACTCCATATGGTGTGGGGTAGTTAAACATTTCCATATTAGATTGATAATCCTAGGTTTGAAGGTGTCTTTTAATTTTTCTAAAAGATTATTTAATCTTTCCAAGAGGGGTTGGACATTGAAGATATTCAATATCTCAAAGAATAACACGGAAAGTAAACATGCATTTTATAAAAAGATGGTGAGCAGACTCAACATTATCCTCACAAAGATAACATATGTAGATAAGGATCACACCTTATTTACTTAGATTATACACTGTCAGGATTTTGTTTAGAATTGATTCCCACATGAAAAAATTGATTTTAGGAGTGAGATATTTGTTCCAAACTCTTGCACAGTACTTTTTTATCATCCTCTTCTTCAAAAGAATTTTTGTATCCATATTTAGTTTCATACTCACTGAATTCATGTTACTCAAATTATTTCATCCTCCAAGTAGTCTATTGGGGTTAAGAATTGTCCTTAATCTATTTTTGATCTCTTAAAATTGTCTAATTGGCCCTCTATAGTTAGCAGGAGGTTGAAGAGTGACCCACTTTGTATTTTAAGGATCAAGGACTCAATAATTTTGAGCTTTCTCCCAAATATCTAACTACGGTAGTATTTGAGATTTTCCCATGTTCACTCTCACCAAGCGATTTCTTATCCACCCCAAAATCCTCCTAGAACCTTATTTCACTAGTTAACATCTTAAGTTAACTAGAGAAATAGAAATCAATTAAAGATTAAATCAAATAAATAAGTGCAAGAATAAAAGTTTAAATCATGCATTTGACTTAACTAAACATATTCCCATAAAGCATGGAATTCCAAAATTAAACAAAATAAATACAAAAATATTAAATTCATGTCCACTTTTTGGGTGAATAAAACAAAAGACATGGAATCAATATTTAATTCTAAATATGAAAAATCATGCTCCATATTTGTCAACTCAAAAATAAAGAGCATCCATGGAATCTCAAATCAGTGGTTTATCTCCTCAAATAGATTGAAAAATTAATTAAAAAATTCAATTTTTCTTTATTTAACTTCATATTAGATAAGTTAATCACAAAAAGTAAGGATTTGGGAATTCTCTTACCTCATCTATAAATAATCACTCATTCTTCTACAATAATCATCTTTATAAGCTTTGATATTTTCATCATCATTGTGTTGGATTATCATTCAATATTACACACCATTACGTTATATAATTGATCACGAGTCTACAATCAAATTAGTCATTCAATCGATTTACTCATAGATGAAATCTACTTCCATTCAGAACACTTTTGTAGCATCGAAATTCAAATTTCATCAAGAGATTATACAATCTTGGTTCTTCATTCCAATCTTTAATGATATTATTTGATATTGTAAGGAAATATGAAGAAAAGAACTCATTTTCCTTTATTTGGTTTGTTTTTTTCATTATGTAGTTTTTCTTATATACACTGTACTTAATTTTTTTAAAATAGATGTGCTATGGGGTTGCAACTATCCTTGAGATATGAATTTTACTCTCTAACAATATCCAAACAAAACATGCTTGAAATAATGTGAGAACACTATGATAGAGTATCAAGTGTAAAAATAGACAAGGTATGAAATGGTTTGGGGTGGGGGTGATTGTAATTTTATATTTTTGGGTACATATAGAATATTGGGATGGATATGGATGAAATGTGCATAGAGGTTTGAGATGATATTTATTCATTTTTCATTTGAGATATACATGGGTAGGTGGAGTGGTTAAGTATATAGAGGCTTGTGACAAGTTTTAGTGCGAATGGATGAGGATGCGTAAATGAATGATAAGGTGTATTTTATAACCTTTTTTGTCAGAATTATTTTTTATGTTTTTTTTTGGATTATTTTATTTTTAAGTATTATTTTTTGTATTTTTGTTTTTGGAGATCTTATGTGCAAGGTGTGTGTTTTGATGTCTACATAAGTTGGTATTCTACAATCGATTTATTTATGAATTATTTCATAAAGCTTCTTCTTCCACATACTTAACCTATTTAATGAGAAGGATGCAACAAGTTTACACACCAATATCACACTAATAATATTATGTATTAATTAACCATACAGGATATACAAATATATAGGGAGGATGTTTCCTATAAAATAGGAAACCTCCTACAACCACTCCAATCCTATTTAAGTGGGTTGTTATAACACCACTAACAATTCAGCTATATACGTAAATATTTTTGTAATTACAACAATATTAATATATAACAATATATACTAATTTACCATACAATAAATTCACTAGTTACACGAGAACACTAACAAGGATTTTCCTAACATTCCCCACTTAGTGTGAACATGGGAGAAAAAAACACCATCTTCAACCAAGAAGCATGTCGCTCCATAGCCTACACATGGTCTTGATCCTCAACACTGATTGTGGGAACTACATCATCCATGAATAGGGGCCCATCAACCTATCCAGGTGAATACATGAATTAGGACCCATCAACCAATTCACATTAACCATCAATTCAATTTGATCAAGAACACTTCCTGCTATACTATCAATGGTACAAATATCCACATCATCATCATCATCATCATAGGGGAAATAATAACACCGAACTACACATAGGAACAAGTATTCTCATCAGTTCTTATTCATCACACATAATAAAAGGTGTCACTATAGCATTTTTGGCCTCTAAGATAGTGAAAACTCGAGGAATCGATTGTCCTTGCCTCCTCCCATCCTCCATTATACGTGCCGCTAACTTAACAAGATGCGAACATGAAGCATATTTGTTTCCACATTGAGCTTATTATTTTCTTCCCTCCTGCAATGTGAAACACTATATTTTTCTAGACGCATCGGAGTAATATTAAAAATGCTTCGTGAGGTAGTTTTTTTAATTTTCAAAACTTTTAACTCATTAAAATGTTTTATTTTTAACTAACAATACAAAACTTTTATACTTGATGGAAATACTTTTGATGACATGATTTTTTTTTTGACTCTTTTAATAGACACTATAAATAAATAGACTTATTTTTATAATTGATTTGTAAAACAATTACAAATCAATAAAATCTTAATAATATAGGTGTGACTCAATATGATTCTTTTGACCCAAACAATTAAATCATAACTTTGATTTTCAATATATGACTTATTGATGCAAAAACACCCTATATGAGTTTACATTGACTAACTTTAATAACAAGTTTATGTTGAACTTGACTAGAATAGACTCAATTAATAATTGAATATTTTAACTCGCACATTGGCTCATAGGACTACAACTTCACTTAGAGTAAACTCTAAATACTCGAATTAATTTAAAAAAACTCTATATAACCTAAAACTTAAAAAGACACTAAATAAAAAAAGCTCATACTAAAATATTGCGTGACATTATTAAATAAATTGAAATATTATTAATAATGAGTTTATAGAATTCATATTAATAATATGCTTGTAATAGTGTATTTATTTGAGTGAGTTGTGAGAACAATTCACGTAGCTATTTTGTAGTGTGAATGATCCTAGGGATGTTTGAGATATTTTAGGAGATAAGTTTGAGAGATTGATGGAGAGTGATATGAGGGATTGAAGATGAAGTTCGACTCCACCTTTTAGGAGATCAAACATTATAAAATGTAACCTCTATCATTGTAACTGATATCCTGAATGAATTTCAATTTAATATTTTATATTCGGTGTTTATTTGTTTTTATATTACATTGTAGTTCTTATCAGTGGTATTAGAGAAACTTCGATCCATATTCCATGTAGTCAAATCATTTCAAGCATCCGCCATTGAAGCCCGTATGCAAATCTATCACAATGAAATGGTGGACAATTGATTTTGGTCAGCAGATTCTCCAGTGCTCATTCTACTACATGACATTTTCCTATTGTGTTTGGTGCACACTCGCCATCCATCATGATCTGCTCCTTTGGTGTCACTATATTTTCACCCAATCGTGAAAATTGTGAGTTATAATTATTGTTATCCTTCGACATCACTGTTTTGTTCATGTTTTTTTCACACAATCACGTAAATCATGAGTCGAAATCTTTGCTTTTGTTTTTGCCATTTTTAGACATAGTAAAAAAACACAAAAAAAAAAATTCCATTTTTGGAAAGGGGTCTCGAAAGATGTTGGATTTAAAATTTGTAGTTACCATAACTTTCAGTTAGTAACTCAGATTGAGATGATTTTTTTTTAAAAATGTGTGTTTTTTTGAGCTCTTTGCATTGATAATATCAAAAATTGTAAAATAATATAAAATATATATATTTTTTGACTCACGGATGCATTTTCGGTGGAAACCGATGTCCATTGTTTTACTATGGATAAGTTGATACGAATTGAAAAATTCAAGGAAAATATTTCCATACATGGTAGGTTAGAACTCAATTATTGCTGATTAACAAAGATCTATGGGAGATTGTAGAAGGAAAAATCAATAAACCACATGACGTAGATGAAGCAACAAAATGGGAAAGCAAGGATCGAAAAGCAACAACGATTATTGGCCTAGGTTTATCTGATGCCTACCTGCATCACATAGATCTAACAAAGACATCACATTTGATTTGGATGACATTGAGAAAACTTTTTGGGTCACAAACAAGAGAGCACAACAGTGGCACTCAAGCAAAAGTTGTTCGGACTCAAAATGGAGGAAGGAGAAAGTATGGTGGAACATATCAGTAAGTTTCGTTCTATTTCAAATCAATTAGCTGGAATCAAAGTTGATGTGCTTGATGATGATGCAAAAGTAGTATTACTTAATAGCATGCCTCCTAGCTATTCTAATATGGTCTTCACTTTGAGAAAAATAAATCCAAGTCTAGAGGATTTAATTTCTTCTCTGATAGAAGAAGAAAATAGAACCAAGAAGATTGATCTAGAAGAAATTGCAATGTATGTTAGAAATAAATCATATGCTAAAGGAAGATTCAAGCCTTCTTTTAAACAAAAATCAACCTCCAAAGGTCCACAAAAATTTCTTTTCACTATTGTAATGTTCCTGGACATGGTATTATGTATTGTAAGAAAAGAGCACAAGATTTACTTGATGGTAAATTGAAGGATAAAGCCTTCATTTTTGAAAATAGAGACGAAGAAAGTGACTAGGATATGAAGTCTACCCACTTTGATAATGAGAAAAAAATGCATGTAGCAAAGTGATGAAGATTTCTTGTATTAAGTAAAGAGTGCATTTATTGGAGGACGGAGGCAACATGAGGTGGAGGTCAATCAACGACCTCTCGTCAATCACCAACGATGGGGCCGCATGAAGCTGTGGTGATAGTGTGTGTGTGAGTTTTCTTTTATTTTTCAGATTTGCAGTATGATTTCAGAGTTCCTGTTTGAATAAGTGAAATGTTCACATTGAGGGGGGGAACCGGAACATGGTCTCAATGTTCAATTTTCCCTCTATTTAGTTTATATTCAGTGAGTAGTGGTTCCTACATGATTCCCTGAAGGAAAGACATAGTGGATAGATGAAAGCACAAAGGAAAAGTAGCAACATGATATTTGGGTTGTTGGTTGTCCTATAAAACCATTGTTTGTTTTAAGTTGTTGGTTGTCCTGTAAAACCATCCTTGTTGAGGTTATTGGTTGTCCTTGGAAAACCATCCTTGTAGGTTATTGGTTGTCCGCAAAACCATCCAGATCATGATCACGCATGGGCGGCAAGCTGCAGAAGGAAGTGTGATTATTTTATTTACCTTGTCAACATTAGGGGAGTGTATATTGGGAATTAATAATGTTAACAATAGGGGAGTGAATGTTACCAAAATATTGTGTAACATTATTACATAAATTGAAATATTATTAATAATGAGTTTATAGAACTCATATTAATAATATGGTTGTAATATTTTATTTATTTGAGTGAGTTGAGAGAACAATTCACGTAGTTATTTTGTAGTGAGTGATCCTGTGAGTGATCCTAGGGATGTTTGAGATATTCATGGAGAGTGATATGAGGGGATTGAAGATGAAGTTTGACTCCACCTTCGTAGGAGATCAAACATTATAAAATGTAACCTCTATCATTGTAATTGATATCCCGAATGAATTTCAATTTAATATTTAATATTTGGTGTTTATTTGTTTTTATATTACATTGTAGTTATTATCAAACAAATTACCAATGCATACGTTGACTGCACATGACCTGGAATATGGATAATGGAATAAGAATCTAACATCATAAATGAAAGAAACTTGGGTATTTGAGCCACTTGTGAAAATAGATGTGCATATCAGGTGCATGCATGCCAAATTTTGGATGCCAAGTTGTATACATGTTTATCTAAAGCACAAGATTTGTTTGGACGACGATTTGAAGCATAAGTGGAGAAAATTTAGTAATCTCATAGATTTGGTTGTTGGATCAAATGCAGCCATAATCGAGGAATGCATTGACACAGTACCAAGAGCCAAATAGGAATTGGCCGATCAAAAAAGAAGAGCTCAGTAGTAGGATTAATACCAAAATAGGCTTGAGAAGATGTGAATTCCATGGAGGAATATCAAACCGCTTCTTCAAAAAATATCATATACATATGACACGATTCAATATAATTCTGGTGGAAAAGAAAAGGATCCTTAACTATTGCTTGGGCACACACATCACCATGGCGTATCCTTTACACATTAGACTAGGATGGCGATGAGTTTGAGATTGCAAAATTTTCCACATTGATATAGTTGTATGGTCTAAACTATATGAAATGTGAATAGACCACATTTGAAATAGATCCCACACGTGTATGTGATAGATCACATAATCATAGCTCAAAATAATTTCAACTTGTGATAAAATCAGTATTTGCACACATTCTATGAATAATTCACACCATCTCCACCTTAAGATGCATGTAAGGAGCCCACGAATCGATCTTTCTCTGGTACCAAATGAGAAGGTTGCAGCAATTTTACACAACAATATCACACTGATAATATTTTGTATTAATTAACCATACAAGATATATAAATATATAGGAGGATGTTTCCTATAAATAAAGAAACCTCCTATAACCACTCCAATCCTATGTAAGTGGGTTGTTATTGTAATCTATGAAAATCCACAGTAATAGAAAGATAAAAAATAATTTTGTAAACCTCCATGTAATCCTTTAGTGCAAACCTCAGTAAAGGTTATATAAACTTTGTTTGTGAACCTTGTAAATGGATGTGGGTGCTCTTGAATGTTCTCCAAATGTGAGTGCAAATGCTATGAACATAGATACTTTGGCTTGGAAATTTAGTAGAGTTATTGTACTTAAATCCAAGAGGATTTGTAAGAGAGTAAGCCTACAATTTATAGAGGCAAAAGTAGTTAGAAATTAGTTAAACACGGTTGAATTCTCATGCTAAAAATAACATTGGAGGAGGTTACAGTAGTTCCGGGGCATTTAGGGGCAATAAATGAATTAAATGCAAAATTTGCATCCAAAAAGGTGGTTGTACATGCAATTCAATTTCCCCCACCTTTCTAGGATTCTAGAAGTGTAGTTAACTAGGATGAGGATATGGAGTCCAAGTGGAGTCTAAGTGGATGTTGACCAAGTGGCAGTTGACTAGGATGTGCACACACTTAATTAATTAATAAATGATAATTAACTTAGCTAAAGGGGTACTAAGGATACATGGGATTAATTTAATTAATCCAAAGGGTGCAATGTGTATCAATTAATTGATTTAGTCAATTAATCACAAATGGGTGAATAATAGAGTGTATTAGGATAGCACCGAGAATAGGTGGAAACAAGCGTGTAATTTTTGGGGTGTCTACAATTATAACACTAGTAACAATTCAGCTATATACGTAAATATTGTTGTAATTACAATAATTTTAATATATAATGATATATACTAATTTACCATATGATAAATTCACTAGTTACATGAGAACACTAACAAGGATTATCCTAACATTTACATTCTTTACATGAAATCAATTTGTTTAAGAAAATATCTTTTGATCAATTGGTTAAAAACATGGTTGAAACATATAAGGTCTTTAGAAAAAAACTAAAACATTAGGATAAATTATGCACGATAGTACTAAAAAGTTCAAATATTTCAATAAGGCTTCCACTTCATGTGATATAGGAAATGAGAGATATAGATGGTGAGGAGATCAAATTGGACACGATAATGCTCATCAATGAGAGAAGTGAAACATGAAAAAAACATGTTTTTTAATGTTTTGATATTCATGAGGCTCATGAGTGAAGAAAACCATGGGAAAAATTGATGCCTAGTTTAAACAAAAATAAGAAAACAAAGAAAAAAATCTAAACAAAAGTCTACTTAATTAAAAAGTAATAGATTCTTTCCATTTCAAATGATGTTAATAATGAATAAAAAAATGTAACATGGTTTGATTATTATGTGCTATAAATTATCCTTTGTATTTCCTCCTTATCGTTAGTAGAGGAATATTCTCTAGATCCTCATTATTTTGTCTTTATCTCCATTTGTAACATCTTGTTACTTTGTACTATGGGTTTTGGTCCCCTTAAAAACCACTCTTTTTACCTAATAAAAAGTCCTATAAATTAGTGCTATTTAAGACATGAATTTCTAAAGGAATTTTGAATGAGTATCATGAAAAATTTGAAGTAGTACATATTTTTATATTAGATTGTATGTTTACAAATAGAAGGAAATGGAGAACTCAACTCACTAGGTATTCTATATTTTATTATAAAAATAATCTTATAACTTCCTTAAATGCAAAGAAAATTATTTTCCTAGTGCTAATTTGACACTAAGGCCATTCCATTATGCTAGAAAATGGGGAAGTAAAAATCACAAGAAAATGTGATAAAGTGGTGTAATGACTGAAAATGAGGAAGGATAGTGGCTAAAAACATGAGTGATCCTTAACTTTCAAGAAGAGTTTTCATTTCTTAGAAAAAGGGATATCCAAAAGTATTTTATGACACACTATATTTAGGAACATGAACTATGAAATTATTTTCATAATACGTAAGAATGGTGTTATAGGATTTTCAACTCTACCTAGGAAAATTGAAAAATGTGAAGCTTGCATCTTGGATAAACACTCAAGGGAACTATTTAAAAATTAGAATAGAAATTTGACATAAATTTGTAATTAGTTGAATCGATATGTGTTCTCTACCAATTAATTACATTTATTTCAATTTGACATGTTTTCTCTACCAATCAGTTAATTTTCATGGATATAATTACTTCATCTTGTCCATTGATCACTACTATAAGATGACATATATCTATTTATTAAACATAGCCTTTGAAAGTTTTTACAGGTTTTGAATAATGGAAAAAAAAATTATAATCATATATTGGGACACTTAGGAATGAAAAAGGTGGTAAATTCACTTAAAATGTGTTTGAGGAATATATAAATAAAAATGGGATCAAACATCATCTAACAATCACTCAAACTCCTCAACAATATGGATTACTTGAGAGGATGAAAAAATATGATGAAAATGGTTCATGCAATTTTGTATTTCAAGGGCTCCAATCAAAATTTATGTAAAGATACAACTCAAATAGTAGTTTATCTCCACAACATTATACATATCACCATTAATAACCCTTTAAAAAAACTCTTCACATGAATTTTAGTGCAGTTATCTTCATTTAATGCGACATCTTTGGGTTTTCAAATCCAAATGATCTCGCATTGATTACAAAGGAGAAAATGAATAAGCTAGAACATAAGATTCACAAACGCATTCTTTTAGATATTAAGAATCATTAAAATCATATATGTTATATTATGAAAAAATAGATAATATATCATTTCATGCATCTTTTTAAATCTCAAAGGACACAACCAACATAGATCGACAATTGAGTCAACTTGAGAAATTTTTAGAATTTGATATTTACAAAGAGATGGGTAAAACAATCCCAAATAGGGGGAGGGGGAATGTAAATGAGATATACTTAAATAAATATATCTCATATAATTGAAATTATTAAACTCCTAAAATAAAAATTCCCGATGAACTTAAAAACAATAATTAACTCTTGGAATTCAAAGAAGAATTCGATGCAATGAAATTTTGTAATAAAATGTAGATTATATGGTAACTAAAAAGGAAACCAAGAAAATGTTTTGAATTCAGAAGTTTCTTGAATATTTCTACGTGAAATAGTTATCTTCTACACTACTTATGGTTAATGGAAACTAAACAATCTCTATGAAAAAGAATCCAATATTTCATTTAAAAATAAAAATTATGTGAAAGATAGCAATGTCAAATTGATATATTTTACCACTATAGAGAAGGTAGAAGATATTGCAGAAAATGTTTTTGGAAGAAAAAATTTCAAAGGTGTGCTTTCCACATTTCAAGGTATATTTTGCAAACCTTAGTATAAGATTCCATACAAGACTTGAGAAACATGTATTTAAGCCCTAGTTAAGGTTTTTTTCCCAAAAGAGAGGAATATTTTTTTTTCCATAAATTCATTTTTAAAGATTAACTATAATCCTTCAAAATATTCTTGAGATCCTATTCCAAATTTTGAAAATAAGTTGTACAAGTTTTGATTCACAACATTTCTATTTAGTTTTCTCTCTATATAATGTTGATTAAAAATAGGCATATAAAATTAAATGAAAGGTTAGGTTGATCATATCCTATCCAACTATAGACTACCCTAAGTTTATGTTAGAGAACATGTGGTTTTTGAATTTACAATGATTTTTTTTTATCTATATACAAGATTAATTAATATTAGATATCACATCAATAATTTTTATTAAAAGTGTTTCCCATATATATAAATATAAATAGATAATATTACATAAATAGATGAGTGGATAAGTTTCACTCTAAACATGATATCAACTCCTCTCGAGGAGATTAAAAATTTAGCACTTTAAACAAGATATTCAATTAAAAAGGAGAGAAAAATAAAGAACAAAAACATTAAGCCATGGGAACACCAAAAACAAGATTATTACCCCATCCCCATCAACTACTATGTGGGTATGTAGCATCCGGTGGGTTCCACCCACCAAATTTATATTCTTCATAATTTAATGTTGATTAAATGGATAAATTATGAGATAAAAGTAAAAAAATAGCCCGTACGAAGGCACTATGAATCTATAAATTTACGCTTGACATGGAAACCACCACCACTTACCTTACTTTAATAGCTATGATTTGGATAAAGAAATTTCTGCCAAGGGTAGAAATTATTATATTTGCTAGTTGAGAGATAGTAATCATTGACCATAACTATGGCCCCTAAGGAGGGTAATTGTGGTGATATGAGTATGAAGGAACTTGACTAATAACATAAGGTGCATTGTGCTAATAATCGTGTAATTAATGGAGATGTCCCACCTCGAGGTAAACTATATATAATTGTAATTAAATATGAATAATAATATTAGGAACCAATTTTTGTTAGCAACATAAATTTTTACCGTTGATGCGTAATCACAAAGACCTTGAGTGTTTGCAATTTGAATAGATTGAAACTATCAGTGTGATTGCATAACATGGAGCTTTTCCCAAAGTGTGGGAATTTGTAATTAGAAATCTCTCCAAATGAAGGTTGGTTCCTATTCCTTTATTCTAATGCACATATCCAAATTGTAGAGGATCTACTCTAAAATATACTCTAACTTGCCAAGGAGACATGGTTAAGAAGATTACAAGAAATTAAACCTAAACTAATAGAGGTGATGCACCAAAGGAATGTTGAATAACTTGCCTTGCATGGAAATGAATGTGAAACAAGATTGAAGAGGATGAACATCAACACAGAATCAGTTTCTTATCACCAATTCATTCACCATTAAACATAGACCATCAAATATGTAACACAATAACCATGCACATATAACCAAGATTGCAATGAGAGATCATATGAAAGCAATGAACACAAGAGAGGGTTGAAATTCATCCACAAACTTCTATTATTTCTCCACAAACTTGATACAGTGCATTACAATGGACAAGAGGAAAGATTGCATTTACAATTTAGATGGGAGGTTTTAACTCCACAAATTCACTTATGACAAGAGAAGAAGGGGGTGTAAAGAAAAATTATCCAACATTAGAACAATGACCCTCCTTACAATATATAGGAAGAATGAGAGAAAGGAGATAGAAGAATTTGAAATCTTGCTTCAACCACCCTAAAATGCATTGAATTCTCCTACAAAATGATGGGTGCCATTACAAAATCCATACCTCATTGTACTTTTCCTTATTGGGAAAGAAAGGAATCCCATACCTCATCATTGTGGTAGGTGAGAAACCTAAACATCCTCTAAAATGGTAGACTATATTTATTCATTTTGAATAACTTAGTCTCACTTAAATTAAGATAAATAGTCGTAGTTGTGTAGAGGAGACTGAGAGTTTTCCAAAATTCCTTTCTTGTGTATATATGAACTCCAAGTCAAAAGTTATGGCCATATGAAGATTGGGGTGCCATACTGCATTAATGGCGAGTGGTTGGCTTTGTTTCTTCGGACTCTGAAATGCCTTACAACCTCCAAAATCTGAAAATTTAGACTTTTGGGAATCTTGACTTTGGAGGCTGATGTTATCGTTCATCTGCTTGGGCACGCGAAAACTCCGAAACCCCAAAAGTCTAAAGTCTAAAATTTCTGACAGACCTTCAAACCTTTAGTTGTGATTTTTGTGTTTTGGGGCTCCAAATTCTAAAAATATGAACCCCAAACCTCCAAAACCCCAAATTCTGAATTTTAGACTTCAGGTTTTGGACCTTTCTCCTTTGGACACCATGACACTATTCATCTTTCAAATCGGCTTCGAGATTTCCAAAACTCAAACCCGAACCTTTGAAACCCTAAAGTCCAAATTTTGGACTTCAAGTTTTGGATCTTTTTCCTTTCAGAATCCTCGTTGTTTTAACCACGAAGTCTGAAATTCAGATTTTGGGTTTCGAACTCTCAAATCCATGATCCATGGTGTTGTTGACACCGAAATGTCGAATCTTTCAGACTTCGACATTTGTAATTTCAAGATTTTCCTTGTTTTTACTTGCCTCTCCTACCTCTAAAAGTCCCCACCTCCAAAATCTGAAATATAAGACTTTTGAGTTTCTTCATTTCCTAAATTCCTCTGTAATCTCCTTGGCTTGCATCGACCTATTTTTCCAACTCCGAAATGCAAGCTCCTATGATGAATAAACCCCATTTTATCGGTGTAAGTTTATGTTTGTTCAATTTTTCCGAGGGAAAAATTGGATAACAAATACTTTAATAGATAAATGACTAATATTATCTTAATTTATAATTCTTTATATTTTATAAATAATTTTCTAAAGAAAAACATGCTAAATTTACATGTATTTTGGAGGGAGCATAGTTAAGCACCACGAAATTAAAGTTTTCCATGTGAAAATGTCATGACTAAAAGTTTAAAATTGTTGAGTAGACAAAATATTATTCTAAGGAGAAGATGCACAAAATATGCACGTGCGGGAACAAGGCGCATTTGAAGGCATAAAAGGATAGGGAAGGAAACGTGTGCGTAATGACTTGCAGTTTGGCTCGGGACTTAGCCATTTTTATGGATAAGGGCTGATTTTGGAAGATAGAGTGTAAAGCACACATAGAGATGGAAACTCGCACAACACACAATGGTATTTTAGGAATGAGCGGATGATAGGCACCATGCATGGTTATAGTTAATAATAAGATTTCTTCTTAGAGTTAACATTAGGACATCTATTTTAGCACACTTGCATGTGTGCATGCTATTGTAAAGGTGCATGGCTATTATCAGCATGCAAACTATTTTTGGAAGTACGTGAGTGGTGAAGGGAAAGTCCCCACCTCTATAAATATATATTAACTATGTAGTTTAAAGGGGAGATGAGAAAAGAGACTAGAGACCGAATTATCAGAGAGTTATGTTGTTGGATCTGATGCGCGCATGACTCATGGTGATACTTTATAATGTAAGGAGCTTTTGTGTTTTATAGTGTTTAATGCAATGGGTAATATTGGCTAGATAATGGTGTTAAACATAACTAAATTTGGTTTTTGTATGGTTAATCTTATTAGAGTTATTGTTTAATTAATTCATGATTATTTAAGATCTAGATCTGGATTATGCACTGTGGAATGTTTATGTTTAATTATGGATCTGAATATGTTTTATCATCATCACACTAACATCTAGTAAAAGAAACTCTAAAGAGGGGCCTTGTACCTTTACACACTTGGTGAGTGCTCGATTAGGTTGGGTGATGTGCTAATGTGCCTAGGTTTTACACAGAGATTCTATGTCGCATCATTTGTTCTGCTTCCGAACCTCTTTTTCAACTTTTTTCAAGATTTTCATGATAAATATGTACTGGTTGACCCTAGAAAGTGTTGAGGAGTGGATAAAATATCTGGAAGAAGAGTACACTCGGAGGTTTAGCATTGGATCCAAGTTTGACGCACGCACATGGGTGGATCAAAATTTGTATGACTATTTATACGAGAGTTTCTTTGCTATCTTCCAATAGAGATGTAGAATGGCTAGTTGCTTATGTGTCTAAAAGAAATTGGAGGTATCACACACTTTTCTGGATGCAGGAAGAATTTTAGGCCCTCTATGATGCTGATCTGATTTGGACATGTGTTGTGGACACTTGGTTCCATGGTGTTCTGAATAGATATATTTTAGAGTACTCAATTTCTACTTACTCTTTCTTAGAGGTACCTGAGTTCTAGTATTTATGGTATCCTAAGGAACTTATCTACAAGACATTCCACTAGAAATCAAGATATTGATGGTAAACTTGAACTTGGAAGAAAATTCGATGGCTAGCTAAACCCCACCACACATGGGGGTAGGAGTAGGTTTGGTGAAGGATGGAGGACCTAGCGGTAGAGAGGAAAAGAGAAGAAAGGCATCTTAAGTACAATGAGGCACATACGAGAGGGAGATAGAGAAGCAACGTGATATTAGAATCGAATGGTGTTGAGGAGAGAGATGGCTTGTGAAGGATTTGGAGCTCATGCAGAAGGCATGGAGCCAGAGCATATGGAACTCCCCCATTTGGGAAAGCATGATAGGAACCCTCTTCAGCCTCTAATGGGAGTGTGCTAAAGAGAGATGACATGGGACATGGGTGCACATCTGAATCTACCTAGAAACCTAGCCCTTGTGCTTGGTTTTCCAAAGATCTCAAAGTACAACCAGTAGTCAACAAACTAGTTTGGGTAGTAGAAGAATAGGAGTAAATAAAATAGCAAGTACATTTTATGGATGGGAAAATGTATTCTTTGTTGTTTGGAGGTACCTTTTCAGGTTCATCAATAACACAAAACTCAAATGTGATAAATTTTGGGCTCACTGGGGTAGTACCACCTCGTAAACTGTAGGAGTTCAGTTTAGTACCATTGTTGGGACATAGGGTAGTACATCAATGGTATGATTTATTAGCTATAAGTGGAGGATCAAAGGGCATAGGTGGCTCTAGTTCTAGTGGATCTGGTGGTTCTAGAGGTGGAGGTAAAACATGAGGTTCTAGATTAGGTGGGCACGATCCTCACCAAACCCAAAATATTTACATGGAGATGTCACTTTGTCTTAGAGTATAGAGGAATAGAAGATGCTTCTAAGCATGTGCACATGTGTGAGATACTATGGCACAAAAAAGGAATCATGCTTTTGAGCTCAAGGAAATTCAATTTGCAACTACGTTATAAGGACACACACATAATTGGTACAGGAAGTTTGACCCTGATCAGACTTGCATAGATTATGCAGCATTATGGGATGCTTTCCTTAAGGAGTTTTATATCCCTGAGTTCAAGAAGAAGAGTATAAGTGTGCTCAAGGATATTAAGTAGGGCACTACTAATATTGTTTAGAGGTATGATGTCCATTTCAAAACACTCGTTGTCTAAACTTTCGTATGATATTCATGCAAGCCAACATGCACAAAGTGGTTCGTTGGGGATTGATCACACCTTTTAGAGGAGTTGTCACATGAGATGTATACAGATATACTTGAAGCACTTGAAGCAGCATTGCACGTTGAGGTAGTTAGAAGTGTAGACACTAGAGTGAGCCCATTCCTGGAAGCATAAATTGTAGCTATGGAAAAAGTTAGAGAAACTATTGGCCAATTTAGCACATGAGACGTGCACTGGGATTTGGTGTATAGATTGTGAAGTGGAAGGGCACACTAAGGATAGTTTTCCCCACATGTCAGTACGTTCATTATTACTAGATTGCAAGATATGTCATTTAGAATATGATGCAAGCCCTGCCCATTATTACAATGTGTGATAAGAAAGAATGTATCTTGATATTGTAATATTTTCAGGTCCACGACTCACAATAGAGAAGATTACAGGTTGATTGGTCAGATCCATGATGCTATTGATATTGGTGTATGTTGACTATTATCTTTGCGAGATGAACCACTGAGTCGTTGGATACCTTAGGTTGGTGGGATGTGCGCCCTAAGGTAACCTCAAGATTTTAAAGAAGTTAGCTCTTCTCTATAGTGTGAGATGAGGGTTAGGAGAAAACTTAAAAGAAATGTAAAACTAACCAAGGCGATGTGCCAGAATATATTTAAAAGGGAAGGAGAGATATCTAAAGGGATTCTTTAAAATAGTTTGAAGAGCATTATAGCATGATCTAGCTATTCTTTAGAAACACTTTTAGATTAATCAAAGTTTACGAAGATGAAAACACACGACAACGTAAATAATAGATAAGTTAAACCCAAGGGCATATAGCACGATAGATTTTATAAATTATCTAGAACTACTCAGTAGAAAAGAAATATTTAGAAACATAAAATCCAATGGTGCACAAAACAAGAACTCAATTTATGGAGAAAATAATATATAAGGCCGAAATGGCACAAATTACAACTTTCTTATATAAATGAGTCTTGTTAAGGCTTAGCTATTACAAAACTGAACCTTGAAACTCTTTTACAACCTTTGTCTATTTTTCTCTCCCAAAATCTCCTCCCCTATTGCCTAGACCAAATGTCCTTTTATATATTTTCATGGGTCTTGTTTCAAAATCTGGAAATAGAGTTTCTACTGGAAGCATTCAATGATCTTCCCTTCGGGTCAATATCTCAACTACTTATTGAGATATTTATGATTTGTGTTTAATTCACCCAACTGTCACTTCTAGAGTTAGTGATAATCCTTTCCTACTACGTGGAGAGTAAATTCTTACTTGAGAGTCTTTTTGGAATTTGATTATCTAATTTGCACCTGAGAGACACGTGGTGGGCGCGCACTAGTTTGGGGAGGATTCCTCTTTTTCATTACTTGGAAGAGCGCTCTGGTGACATGTGGAGGGCACGTTGTATTTTAATATGATTTTGAATTTTCAACTTGCTAGGGTAATCATTATAGTCCCGAGACACGTGGACGATGTGGCAAGATTGAGGGTCTTTTCCTCTTTATCTATACCCCGATTGCGCTAAAAGACACGTGGAAACCTTCTGCATTTAACTTCATACTTAGCCAATTTTTGAGTTGAGTGAAAGAAGAAGTAAGAACCAGGGTGAGAATAAAAATGGTGATCAAAAGAGTTTATGCAAAAAGAGATCTACAATGTGTAATATATAGGAGTATCGGATAACTCTAAAAGTAAAAGTGAGCACCATGATCATGATCACACTCAAGGGCTCTATGATCGGAATAAAGGGAACTTTAAACGAGGTCATGAAAGAGGTGGGAGAGTTGAGGATATCGTGGTGGATTCAAGGGCCAAGGTTGTGGTGGTGGGAGAGGTGAGTTTCCTCATGGAACTTGTTTTACATGTGGATTTCCTTACCACTATAGGTGTTAATGCCCTCAGAATATTACTTATAATTTTGTGGAAAGAATCATAACTATGAGGAATGCCCAGACTTATATGAGAATATTAGTAAGCAACATAAACAAGAGAATAAGGACACAAGGATGGTTAGATTACAACGTGCCATAGAAAATTAGTGGATATCCAAGTTGGCACTAGAACCTGAGGTAGTACTGTGAAGATTACTACATGCGTTGAAGCTACTCGCTCAGAGACGTTACAACAAAAGCCTACCATCACTAAGGAGGAGGTTTTACATGTAAGGTACATGTTATCCAGAATTCACCCCCGAGGTAATTTTCATAACTTGCACAATTTCCTTAGGATTGAGTAGGTGTAGAAAAGTCTTGAAAGTGATGCAAAAACATTATGTGGAATGCCCGTGAAAAGTGCCGCAGTGAAAAAGTGGAAAAGTGTCACGCAAATGTCCACAAAAAAGTTCATGGAAAGTGCAAGAAAAATTCCACAGAAAAATTCCCATAAAAAAATTCCATGGAAATTTGAGAATAAAGTCTACAAAACAAAGTTCGTGGAAAGTACCGCAAAATAAACTCTAAAGTCTATGGAAAGTGACACAAAACAATGTCCGTGAAAAGTGCCGAAAAAAGTGTATGCAGAGCAAAGTGCCGTAGAAATCCACGAAATCCACATAACTGAAGCCCATAAAAAAACTGCAGAAAGCCACAAAAAACCAAATCCGTGGAATGTTGCAAAAAATTGGAAAATCCATGGAACAAAGGAAAATGACATTTTTCACGCGAAACTTTGAATGGGCATAACTTTTGATTCAAAGTGCTCAAAATTTGACAAAATTTATATCATTGGAAAAGTATCAACATCCTCTATGAAATGAGAATCATATTTCTTAAGTTTATTGAGGTTATATATGTGAAAAATTTGGAAAACATCACCATCTCCAATAAATTAAATTCTTAGTGCCGTATAAGGCAAGAAATCTCTGGCAAACCCAAAATAGCTACTCACACTCAAAAGACCATAACTTTTGCAATTCTCAATGGATTTTTGCAAAATTGGTCTTTTTAGAATCGTGACTTTGAGCCTAATGTAAAAAAATCAAGAAATTAAGAAATTAATAAATTATTTATAATGATTTTAAAGAAAACGTTCCAGGATCAGAACAATGCTTTAATTAGTAGTTGGTTTGCATTTAATGAGGCATGGGTAGACATTTTTCACTATTGCAACACATGGGACAGTGTGGGGATCATTTTACAAGAAACATACCATCAATTACACTCATTTATGACAACTTATAAGTGGTTAAAAAGACAAATCTGGGATTGCAATTCTCTCTCTCCTTCTCAATTCTATAAATTGTAATCTTGGGCTCATTTGTAAAGGAGTTGGTCATTTTTCTCTCCTACCCCCTCTCTCTTTCTTCTCTAGGGTTGAATGTGGATTTTAATCCTCCTCTCTTTGCCTTGTAATGGAATTTTATTGCCTCTTTCCCACTAATGATGTATTGTGTGAACTCATGGAGTAATAAAATCTATTTTGTGATGCATTTTTTCCATCCTTTGCTTATTTTATTATCTCTTCTTGCCTCTCACCATTACAGGGTATACTTGTGCATATCTTGATGTCTATTATAGGTTTTGGGATTTGTGTTTAATGGGTTTGAAGTGTTTTTTGTGTGAATTTCATCTTTGGTATGTGATGCATCTTGTCCATCCTCTCCATTCTCACCTCTCTCCACTTCAAGTAGTTGTGATTATGATCAACAAATTCCTTTTCTAGTGTATCACCACTTTAGTGTAGGCTTTGTTTTCATGTACTCTCTCTCCTGGTCCCTTAGAAGGTTATATTAGGATTAGATAGTTTCCTTGCATTAGAGTAGATTGTGGCAGGTAGTTTAGGAGTAAGAATCAACTTTCTTGGAGGTCTATCTCAAGTAAGCAAGTCCCACAACTTGGAGATAGTACCCATGTTATCCAAAAACACCGTTTTCTCATTCACATAGGCATGAAAAATCAGAGGGTGCTGATTTTTGGTGATAATAGTTCTAACACGCCCAATGAGATAGGTTTAAAGCACCTTACCACTTCATTTTAGTAGGTTGGTATGTTCCTGTTAAAATTTCATCTTTTGGAAGCATATGTAAGCACATCTAGCAACTCCATTTGGTCCAAACAACCCACATCTCTAAAATCAGACCTTCTCCCCATCCATTTTCATCCATTTTTCTTCCATCTCTTTCATTCTCTTCCATTCTATGAAGTTGTGCAATCATGGCTTCATTCCCACATTGGAATTCACACCTGCAATAGTGCAATCAACCTCTAACAAGTTTCACAACTCCTCCAAATTAGCATTATGATCAGATTCAAAACCATTATTCTTACCCATATGAAAAATGCCAAAACCAGTTTGGCTATGGAGCTTATCAAGAGTGAGGGTGTGCATATGATGATAATAGTTATATGGAGAATGTTGATTTTCTGGAGAAGATTCAAAGAATGGAGGCTAACATGGTTCAATCCAGGGCTACAACACAGATGAAATCTTTTAATTGGTTGTAGGGCACCTTGTCCATGGGAAGACCCTTTTCCAAGACACTATAGCTCACAGGAGAAGCTTGATTTCATGGTTGAAATGCTTCCCCAACTTACACAAGTGGACCAAGGAGATAGAAGCATATGAGAAAAATGTAAGACAACCTTGTCAATGGGTAAGTCAATCACCAACTCCTTATGCTCCTTTTTCTCCATCCCAAGCTTTATCATTTCAGACAGTGTCAAGATTCAAGCCCATTGTATGCTACCCCAAGTGTTGATTTCCCTTCTCCATCTTCTAATATTCCATCTCATCTCAATTTTTTCCATTTTCCCTTCCAAGCAGTCATCCCCTCCAAAAAAACAAGAATTTCTATCTCCACCACCACAAGAAATTGTAAAATCTATTGTAACCCAACCCATCCCTCCTATTGTTGTCTCAAGTTCATTTGGGAGAAAAAATCAGATAACCAGTCAAGGAGAGTAGTAGGAAGGAGAGCCAAATAGAGAAGAAATGATCAAAATATTGGTAAGCTTGGCTCTCAGATTTGGGATAAAAAAATCCCCTTGATGGTTAAACCTTCAGAGGAGGCCGAGGTCAGACCACAGGTGGTGGAAGCTAAGTTTGCAGCAGAAGGAGAACAAGAACAACAAGAAGAAGATCAAAAATATGTTTTCTCTGAATGCAAAGTGTCCATAATGACACTTTTTTGAAGAGGATGTTGATCTAATCCAAGCTGCACAATCAATCAAGAGGGAGGAAGAACAACCAGCTCCAAGTCCTATTGAAGAGGAGCAACTAGAAGAGATCAAATCAAAGTTGAAGCCACTTGATGAAGAAAGCATTATTGAAGAATTTTTGCTTTCATTCAAAAGGCCTGATTTGATTGGTGAATCCATGATGGAGGAGAGCTATTAAGAAGACCTTGCTGCCCTAAATAGTCCTCTAGAGCAGCGAATTGAAGATTTTGATTTGACAAATTTCATGCTAGAGGAAGAGGCTACCCAAGAGAAAGTTAGTCTTCAAGAAACAATGGAGGAACTCCAGAGCCAACAATGTGTTGTAAAAATTATAATGATGCAAAAGTGACTTCATTGGATGTTGCAATCAATAACAATGAGTTGCAGATTGGAGAGGAGTTCCATACTACCATGGAGGAAGGAAAAGAGCACAAAGATCCCATCTCTTCCACACCATCCACCCAAGAAGGATTGCAAGAGGACTCCATTTTAGAGTTAAGTTTCAAAGTAGTGGACATATTCAAAGGACTAGTCCATGACCAATATGGTAATTGGCTTCATTGGAGCCAAAATAGGAGTTGCCACCAGTCATTCTTTCTCCTGAGCATGAGGATGAGTTTCAGAGTACAAAGGATCAATGCAATGCCTCTTCAATCCAAATGAAGAGCAACTAAAAAAGGTATTTTCTTGTTTCTAGTTGATACCTTGATGGTTTGGGTGGAGGATTGGCCTCTTGTCATTTTTTCACTCATAATAACAACCATGTTCAACACCAAATCATATACATGGCTTCCTATTTTGAAAAAGGGAAGCTACTTCTCCATGTCAGTTGCAGGACTTGTTTGAGTTCCCTTTGCTTCCGGTTAGTTTAGAGTAAGGTAGGTTTGCTTTCAAAGAAGAAGTGTTTTTATGCAAATCTGCATATCCCACTTGGGGTGTGTATGATTTTTCTTTTTGTACATGCTTGCATTGTGGTGTGTGTGTTTCTCTTGCATAGTCCATTCATTGGAAGGTAGCAGTGCTCATGGCAGAAATCAAATTTTGGGGAGGTTTTCATATTGCAATTTTCAGCCCCAATAGATTAGTTATGGGTCTAGAATCCTCCATGCCCTTGCCTTGGTAAAATTTTTCAGTTTTGGGGACAACTATAGGATTTATCCAAATTCCAAAATTAGCTTCAAGAGAAGACCAAGGAAAATTCAGCTTGAGTACTAATTTCATGCGGATCCTGGGGATTTTTTTTTAAAAGGATCAATTTTTCAAGGTTAGGCTAGACTCCATGCCCAATGGATACTTCAAGGCCATTGATCACTTCACCTAGCAGGTAGGTGACCCCACTGAGTCACCAAATTGTTATCCAAAATTCACCCCCAAGGTAATTTTGATAACTTGCACAATTTTCTTAGGCTTGAGCAGCACATAAAAAGTCCGTGGATAGTGCTACGTGGAAAAATTTCCATGGAAAGTGTCACAGAAAATTCTAGAACAAAGTTAGTGGAAAGTGTCACTAAAGAGATAGTAAAATGTGAGAGAAGTACGTGGAAACGTCTTTGTGCAGAAAAAATTCGCAAAAAGTGTCGTAGAAAAAGGTTAGCAGAAAAGTATCAAAAAAAGTCCATGGAAAGTCTCCAGAGAAAAAGTCCATGGAAATTCCGCATAACAAAGTTCGCAGAAAGTGTCGCAGAAAAGTCCCCAGAACAAAGTCCATGGAAAGTGCCACAAAAAAGTGTTCGCAAAACAAAGCCGCAGAAATCCATGAAAACCACATAATTGAAGTCTCTAGAAAAGCCGCAGAAATCTACAAAAACCAAATCATGGAATGTTGCAGAAAATGGAAAATCTGCAGAACAAAGGAAAACGATAGTTTTTCATGCTAAATTTTGAATGGGCATAATTTTTGATCCAAAGGCTTTGAAATTTGAAAAAAATTATATCATTGGAAAGGTATCAACTTCCTCTATGCAATGGGAATCATATTTCTCAATTTTATTAAGGTTAGATGTGTGAAAAAATTGAAAAAATCTCCAGCTCCAATAAATTAAATGTTGAGTCCGTAAAAGGCAAGAAATCTCTAAAGAAACCCAAAATAGATGCTCACACTCAGAAGACCATAACTTTTGCAATTCTCAATGGATTTTTACAAAATTGGTCTTTTTAGAATCATGACTCTGAGACCAACGCAAAAAAATCAAGAAATATGGAAATTGATGAAGTTTTTATGATGATTTTAAGGAAAACGGCGAAGATCAAAATAATGTTTTAATTGGTAGTTGGGATGCATTTAATGAGGCATGGGAAAACATTTTTCACTGTTGCAGCACATGGGAGAGCATGGGGAGCCTTTTACAAGAAAAATACCATCAATTACACTCATTTATAACAACTTACAAGTGGTTGAAAAGATAAATTCGGGATTGCAATTCTCTCTCTCCTTCTCAATTCTATAAATTGTAATCCTGGGCTCATTTGTAAAGGAGTTGGTCATTTTTCTCTCCTACCCCCCTCTCTTTCTTCTCTAAGGTCGAATATGGAGTTTAATCCTCCTCGTTTTACCTTTTAATGGAATTTTATTGCCTCTTTCCTACTAATGATGTATTGTGTGAACTCATGGAGCAATAAAATTGGTTTCGTGATGTATTTTGTCCATCCTTTACTTATTTTACTATCTCTTCTTTCCTCTCACCATCAGTAGGTATATTGTGCATATATCGATGTCTCATTACAAATTTTTGGGTCTTTGTTTAATGCGTTTGAAGTGTTGTTTTGTATGAATTTCATCTTTTTCTCGTGATGCATCTTTTCCATCCTCTCCATTGCTCACTTCTCTCCACTTCGTGAAATTGTGATTATGATAACAAAATTCCTTTTTTGTGTATCACCACTTTAGTGTAGGATTTGTTTTCATGCACTCTCTCTCCTTGGTCCCTTGGAAGGTTAGATTAGGATTAGATAGTTTACCTGCATTAGAGTAGATTGTGGTAGGTAGTTTAGAAGTAAGAACCAACTTTCTCGGAGGTCTATCTTAAGTAAAGTAAGTCCCATAACTTAGAGATAGTACCCATGTTATCCAAAAACACTAGTTGCTCATTCAAACAAGAATGAAAAATTAGAGGGTGTTGTTTTCGGTGATAAAAATACCTAGATCCTACATATCGAAGGAGGTTTATCAAGAAACCATGTAGGTACTCAGAAATCTTCAAGGTGAAATATAGTGTTTAAAGGAACAATAACGGAAATTAGAACAAAAGAAAGAAGCAGAGATGGTCCAGTCAGATGTTGATGATTTGAAAGAGGTATGGAAGATGTTGCGCCAGGAGAATATTATTCCATTACTAGGTAATTGGTTAAAGTGAAACACTCCACACATAGGTATTGAGAATGGATGGTAGATCCTACATTCTAATCTTCCCCTCATAGCTTGCATTATGACAAGGGGATCACTCGAATGATTTTTTGGATGGGTAGCTTTTGAGCAATATATTGATTAACATAGGCATGGAAATGTGCTTAATTTAAATGCATGGGTGCGAATGGGAAGACCTCCATTACATCCATCCTCTAATGTACTATTTATGGTTAATCGGACTAAGGCCACTCCAATCGAGTTTTAAAGAATGCATCCATTACTATACAAAGGGACAAGTTCACTAGGGACTTTGAGGTGTTACTTGCACTTAAGAAGATGAATTCCTAGCTCTACTTAGGCACCCTTGGTGTTATGAAAATAATACCGATCTATGGTTCAACAAGGAATATATAAGTTTTGATAATAATGAAGAAAGAGTTATTACCCCTTTGTGAGATGGGAAATCTACACCTTATATTGAATCTTTGAGTGAGGAAGACCTGAACAAAATTCATGTGCATGCCATTTGAGATCCGGAAGTACTTGAGCCATCAAAGGAAGGAATCCTCTAGTGGGAAGATACACATTTTATTAGTGATACTACAAGTATTTCTTTTGAAAATTTGGCGCATGACACCTATGAGATGGTTAGGTGTGATGTAAGAAGCACATTTGCATACGGAGGAGAAAATGTCGTTATATTAGGAGGATAGGTAATAAATATGTACCCGATATATTGGAGATGGAGATCCTATGGTATTCCTACGTGCCATGGAGGAGCAATGAATAGATCAAGTGGAAAGAATAAATATGTTAGTGTATATACCCTGTGGGAGGACAACGTGTTGGTGGATGGTTCACATGGATAATCTCATAGAATGGAATGAAGTAAGAATTGCTCTAAGAACTCGGTTCCTCATGAGCAATGCACCTACTCAAATATACATATATCATGGTAATAAACCTATTTAGCACCACGTTCAAAGTAGTGTGAGAGACTGCAGTAAGAGGGGTAGAAAGCTTTACCACCTTCACTTTGTGTACAAAAAATTTATTCCACTTTTACAAGGTTGTGCACACGCTTGGTATGTTTATGCAAAAATGCATAGGAAACTGGAAATTAGAAAGACTTGATTACAGGAATGACCTAGATTTTGACTACTTCTCTACTATACCTCTAGTACGAGAGGCATTATGGGTTATGAAGTGTTTAACTATGGGAGATAGTGTAAAGGATGAAGAACTCATTTAGGAGTTATTTGGTGAGGAAGAATAAGGAGCACGTTTTGATGAAATAGATGAGACAGATGCCGAACTATTTATGTGCGCTTTATTTAAGAACGAGAAAGGAAATATGGTCTACACAAAGTGGATGATGAATAAGTAGAAATTTTGGAAATAGATCATTTAGTAGGTACACGTAAAGTTTTAGACTAGTGCAGATAACAACGCACACACATATCATGAACCTATAAAGACCAAGAAAGTGAACATTGGCATGGATGGTGAACCTAAGGAGGAAATAATTGGAGATTATTGGTCTGATTTTGAAGTAGCAAAGATAATTGAGTTACTACAGGATTTCCAAGACTTATTCCCTAGGGGCTACCATGAGTTAAAGGGAGTGCATGAGTCATTGGGCAAGATGAAGATTAAGCTAGAGGAAGGTGTGTGCCCAATCGGGAAGAGACCTTACGGGATGAACCGAGAACTGTGCGTAAAATTTAAGGAAGAAATTGATAAAATGTTGAAACTGGAATCAGCAAGCCCTTAGAGGAATCGAGTGGGTTAGCCCCATGGTAATTAGTATAAAGAAATATGGTCGGATTAAAATTTGTGTACATTACAGGGAGCTAAATGCTGCATGTGTGATTGATCCTTTCCTACGCCTTTCACTAAGGAAATATTAGAAGGTGTTGCGTAGGTGTGAAATTTACTCAAGATTCACGAGATGGATTCTCGGGTATCACTAGGTTAGAATTTCACAAGAGGATTAGGATAAAATGAATTTCACCACTGAATGGGGAATTTTTGCATATATTGTGATGCCCTTTGGTTTTAGGAATGCGCCTATTATATTTCGACACATAGTTGTTCAAGCATTCTAGGATTTTATTCACAAATTATTACATGTTTACTTGGATGATTGGATGGTGTATGGACTTGTTAAGGATCATTGTGACAACTTGTGCTTAATGTTTAAAAGATATAGATACAGTTGAACATCTCTTTAAAAATCAAGAAGTGTGTATTTTCTACACCTTTTGGGACTCTGCTAGGGCATATCATTTGCAAGGAAGGTTTGTTAGTAGATCCAACTAAGGTTGTAGTTATTGTAGGCTCGGAGAAGCCTACCGGAGTGAAGTGTGTGAATTTTTTGTCCACAGAGGGTATTATAGAAAATTTATCAAAGGATATGTAAAGATTTCCGTGCCCTGGAAGAGTTACTCAAAGAAAAAGGGAGATTTTATTTGGGAGAACCGCAGCAGCACACATTTGAGGCATTGAAGGAGAGACTTACTAAAATGCCTATTCAAGTGTTTTCCCTCATGAAACCAACTATTTCACGTACATGTGGACGCCTCTAACACGACCATTAGTGCAAAGTGTTAGCTCAACATGGAGAATGTATTATAGATCATCCTATCTATTTTGTTAGTTAAAAGTTGACTCTGGAGAATATAATTATACAACTATAGAGCGTGAGGCCTTGTCAATGATCTACATGTTGCATAAGTTCAAATATTACTTACTAGTAACACCCTTTGTATTTTATACTTATCACATGGCATTAAAGTACTTGTAAATAATCCCGTTTATAGGGGCACATATGTCGATGGGTTCTTTTATTCCAAGAGTTTGACTTTATAGTCGTGGTAAAACCAAGTAAAAGTAATTCTAGCCTAGACCACTTATCAAGAATTCAATCAAGAGAGGATGTGCAGACAATTGAAGATACAATGCCGAATGCACAGTTGTATAGGTTACATCGCGTGCCTTCAAAATTGGAGGATATTATTGTCTTTTTACACACATGTATGGCGCCAAAAGGAATGAAGGCCTTGGAAAAGAAACAACTTGCAATTCATGCTGCACCTTTCATGTTGATTAGTGGAGAGTTATACAAACTAGGATGAGATAAAGTATTATGCCGGTGTGTACTAGAACACGAGCACATAGATATCATGCAAGAATCTCATGGTGGTATTACAAGTGGGAACTATGCAGGTGACACCACCATGCGTAAGATTCTACTCAGCTGGATTATGGTGGGAGACCCTGTACAAGGATTGTAAGGAGTATTGTAAGGCGTGTGATCATTGTCAGCACCTTGGAAAACTTGGGTAAAGAGATGAAATGCCATTGAGGCCTATTGCTAGTGTAAAGCCATTTGAGAAATGGGCTATAGACTTTGTGGGTCCTATTTCCCCAGCCGCGCATAGAACCAGATCATGCTATATCATCACTTGTACAGATTATCTTATAAGGTGGGTAGAAGTAGCACCTACAAAGGATTGTACAATGACTACAATAGTAAGGTTCTTATGGGAAAATATTCTTACTAGGTATGGATGCCTATTGAGTTTGACAAGTGATAGTGGAACATATTTTTGAATGAGACAATCAGGATATTATTGGATGAATTTATAGTCGCAAGCACCAAAAGACTACACCTTATCACCCTCAAGAAAATGGGACTACCGAGGCTTTCAACAAGATATTGAGCCAGAACTTAACAAAAAATTGTGATGTGTGATGAATTTTCTCACTTTGTACTTTGGGCATATCAAACAACCTATAAAAGGTTCAATAAGGCTACACCTTTTCAGTTGGTGTTTGGCGCAGAGGTATTTCTCCCATTGGAATTCATGTTACCATATTTTCTTATTGCACCTGTAGGAGGTCTAGCTGATGAGTAGGCATTAGAATAAATAATTGACAAGTTAATACAGTTGGATGAGAGGTGTGCTATAACACGTTGGAGTTCGAAGTAGGAAAAAGCCAGGTAAAAGGCATGGCATGATAGACGATCAGGGACAAGAAGCTTGAAGTTGGATATATGGTACTTCTTTATGATTCAAATTTTTTGCGCCATCTAGGAAAACTTATAATACATTGGTTGGGACTGTATGTTATCACTCACATCCTTGAATCAAGTGCTTTCTAGTTAGAGGTGCTTGATGGAATACGGTTACTTGGTTACTTTAACAAGAGTAGGTGAAGCCCTACTATAAATAAGTCTTCTTGGTGTTTGTAATAAGGCAAGTATTTCCATTTAGTATATATTTCCATTTCTACATTTCCTTTAATGTATTTCCTTCTTCGTTGCTATGCTTTGTCAATTTAGTTTGGTGTTTTGTGTAATAAGCACATTTGCACGCTGGAAGCTAATTACAATCTGAAGTATTTTTATGCGTAGAGGATTGCACATACCATTGGTGTGGGGTGGTTGTTATTTGTTATTCAAAAATGGGTACACATGAGAACAAACTATTATAGGTGTTATTCAAGTATGGAAAGGAGCTGCTAGAAAGGAGATTGATCCTAGAGAAGACCATAGTTGGAAATGAATGAATGAAAAAAGTATAACGTGAGGTGAGTTGTGGCTGCGAAAACTACTAGGAGAAGGCGCATATGGCAAGGTAATCAGCGCGCATGGAAGCGTGCAAAGGAAGTTTGTAGCTAGAAGGTAGGAAGGTGCGCTAGAAGGTTATATCTGGGGCACAAAGGTGTACCGCGTGGAAATTGGGAAAATGGTTAATTAATGAGAGGATTGGTGGTATGTGAAGGATCAATAAATGTACTAAATTTTTGAAAATCTATATAAGGACGTGATGTGGGTTCATTTTTACCTTTGTGATCACAAGTATTCGAGTGAGCTAAGTGTGACCGAGCCAAGAAAAATGTGTTGAGGTGTGGAGAGCTATAAAACCAAATGTGGAGAGCAGATTTTGGCATGAAAGTGGCTTGCATCCCCATTTGTGAAGGGGTTGAGCGAAAGCATTGAGAAGGAGCTAGGGCATGCATTTTTGAGCTAGGGCACGCGGTTTTGAGTTAGGACTTGAAATGATCTCGAAAACGTGAGTTGTATTCTTTTCACTTTTAAAAGTTTCCAAAGATCGTGATTTTCTTAACCAATTTTAAGTATTATAAACTCCAAAAATTGATTAAATTCTGATTATTATGCATCCATAGAAGTGCGGAAAACTTGTATAGCAAATAAATAATCGAAAAACTGAAAACATTCAGATAACAAACAAGATTGTTTACGGGGTTCGGAAATTCCTACGTCCCGGGTTCAGATTGAACCGATCCATTAATAATATTGAAATGCAAGTACAATAACTCTTACAAACAACCAATAATGAATCAAAAACATGAAAATGATCGATCAATGTCCCAAGAACTCGATAAATAGCAGAAATTGTCCCAAGAACGATCCGTGGCTCCTACAGTGTTTTTACAATGTGATCTCCTGCAACTGTGTTAGAAAAACACCTACAAATGGAGATTTAAAAACATTCTATGAAAAAAAATCATATGTCTGAGATCAGATCTGAATTCTGAACACTTTTCATGTTTACACCAAGTCACAATTCGGACCAAAAGTGCATTGAAATTCGTGTTTTCCAACTAGTTATCTTGTAGATCCTGTTAAAATATGCATTCAAAGCTTCCAAAAACAGGATAAAACTCAACAAAAAGATCAAATCTTACATCGTTGGAATTTTCTCAAAATTTCCTTCATTTCATCTTTTTACTCCGAGTGCCCAATCTGAGTGCAAGGCCTTCGAAATGGCGTTTCAAACTCCTCCTCTTCTTGTTTGCATGCACTGTCTCCTCCTTGTATAAGTTGAAGCGCCCCATTTTATAGCTTGTTGTGCTCCCTTGGCGGGTTGGCTGGTGGATTAGTCTTGGAGCGGTGAGGTCGGGGGATCAAATCCCAGCGGCCATCATTTTGGCGGAGTTTGTTTTGCATGGGGGATTTGATGTTTTAATGGGATTAATACCCATTTTAGCCGATTGCACTAGATAAGGGATAATATCCCAAATGAGCGGCGTTGAATATTTAATGGGATTAAATCCCATAGGAAGTGGTGAAATATTAGTTTAGGCTTTATTAAGCCTTTCCACGCGCATGTATAGTTTGGAGCATAACCGCCCCCTACCACCTTGTTCACCACGTGGATGTCCACGCATGGGTCTAGCCCCTACCACCGCTTCATTTCCTCCTCCACGTGCTTAGCAATGCATGTTGGTGGTTAGGTAGGTTTTAATACTAATGTATACACATTAATATATATAGTGGTTTGGCATATATGCGTGCCATTTGGAAAGTGGACTTACCAAGATAATATAATTTCGACCCATGTAATGTGGCATAGAAATAATTAACTCAGTAATCCTGTAGTCCACTTGTCGTCTCCCGATAGGAAAATCGAGTGAATTCGACGAGTGTTGGCAAGCCACGTGTCACAGTGCAATTGGTCCAATATTGACCAGTTGACCATAGTTTAATACTAATGTATACACATTAATATATATAGTGGTTTGGCATATATGCGTGCCATTTGGAAAGTGGACTTACCAAGATAATATAATTTCGACCCATACAATGTGGCATAGAAATAATTAACTCGGTAATCCTGTAGTCCACTTGTCGTCTCCCGATAGGAAAATCGAGTGAATTCGATGAGTGTTGGCAAGCCACGTGTCACAGTGCAATTGGTCCAATATTGACCAGTTGACCATAGTTTGACTTTCCCGATGTCTAAACTTTGACCGAACATATCTAGAGCTCCCGATGTCCGTTTGTCGCGTTCTCATAGTCGTTGGAAATCTCTCGAGATGATCTACCCATTTGACCGACACCATTTAGGTATGTTTAGGGAATGTTTTCAAAAATGATCCCTTGATCATGAAAGCTTACTTGAAAGAAGACAAAAGGCAATATTGTTTTAATGGAATCGAAGAAATCACCTGCAGCAGGTATGAAGGGGAAGAAAAAGGTGGAAGTCGAGGTCGAAGTTGCTCCTGAGAGAAATTTTTAGAGATGTAGTATCAGAAGGAGTGATAGTTAGATGGGATTGGGATTCCCACATTTGTAGATGTAAAGTAAGTGATTACAACCATCGCACCACCGAAAACAAGGGAGAGTTAGATGCTTTATTGAATAAGAAGACCAACAAGTGCACGATGGATGACATGCCAGTGTATGACGACACTAGGGAGAAGTTGCTCAAGAAGGTAGGGGTTTATCAATTGTATGAACTCCCATATTTAGGAAAACTAGAAGCTTTGTACCAATGGCTTATGAGCAAAGTCCATGAGGAATTATTCTATTTTACCAGACAGAGAGGGTAAGGATCACACAGCAGCCCGATTACTACATCGACATAATTAAAGAGCACAAGGACAAATTTTATTAGTGATATGAATGATAAGGCAACTGTTATAGCCACCGAGAAAGGACTTAGGATATGTTAAGGGTCGCGTGGAATGGAAATATACAAATTAAGGAAGCATCTGTGGTGTAGGAATCAACGCATCCGCTCACTAAGCTAAATGAGTAGGAGATGGTCGTAGAGTAAATACCATGTGGCTACATATTGCAAAGAAAGTGTCACAAGGAGAAGTGTACAACTTGGTTGGCTACATAACATAAACTATTATTGAGGAAGCACACACAAGTGAAAAGATAATTTTTGGTGCTATCCTACTATCTCTTGTGTATGTGGAAATTGGAGTGCCCGATGGGCCAAAAAAATTTTTTGGGAATACCCCATGGAGAAGAAGTCCCTCACGGAGAGGTTTGAGAAGTACTTGTGTGAAGGAACAATGAGTGGACCATTCAAACAAAGAAAAGAACTATGGTATGACTGATTTTATGTGGAATTTGAGGAGGAATGGTTCATTCCAAAGGAGTTACCCTCGGTAGTAGGCAAGGTAGTGAAGTTCGTGTTGTATCATCATTTCTACATCGCACGGTTCACAATGAAGGACAAGATATGGAGTCCATGGTGAAAAATGGCATACGCCTTCACAACATGCTTTTTCTAGGCATCAACACATAGGTTTACTGATGCATGCCGGTTGAGTTAAAATTGAGACAAGGTAGATTCTAACTACCACACAAGTAAGGAAAACATATGTTTATGCATGTCGGTCATCCTACATCGAGAGGCTCATTTCAGATGTTATAAATATGAAGCCAATAAGTTTTTCTATTGGGGACAGTGGAGCCACACTTGTCTATCTCCAGCTTAAGCCTAGGTTGGAAAATAATAAGTACGTGGAGAATGAGTTCATGCTCCCAGGGCCACCTAAGGGAAAAACACAGTTGAAAATGTGGCAGCTCCAAATCCTACCTCGACCATAGAGATAGACGAAGAAGAAGAACACGAGGATAATGGAGGCTTGGACCATAGAGGCTAGAGGTAGCCCACAGACAAAGTGGAAAGTGAGCATGTAGATACTCCACCACAAGTGCAAGAGGGAGAGGAAGACTTGGACGTAGATGCATTCCATGAGGAGCGCTAGTTTAAGAAGGTGTTAGAAGAACCATGACCCAAGGTGCTGGAACAACTCAACCTTTATGGAGGTCACCTCGAATCTCCCCTCAAAAAGAAGCACCTGAGAAAAATAGAACAAGAAAGATGAAGCTTAACGCGGAGGCAAAGGAGTCGAAGAGAGAATGCTTGGATTTCTAGTTCAACCGAGGATGTGGAGGATCCCGAGAGATGAAGAAGAAGAAGAAGGGGTGAAAGAAGTAGTTCACGGGTAAACCAACATGCCCATTTCAACTCAGGTAGGAGAAGGACCAACTCTAGACCTTGGTGCTCAGGTTCCTAAGGGGACAAGGACAAAGAGAAGTGAAGAATATGTTGTCCCTAGTATGGGATATGTTGAGGACACAAGAAAAATCATCCGTGCCCAGTTTCAGAGCACTGTGGACCTTAAGGAATTATATGGGTGGGAGATAATGGATCTAGATATGGCTAAGGAAGAAACTATCCTTGTCTCACTCATGGATGAACCATATTTTGACATGTGTGAGGAGTCATGTGTCTCGGAAAGTGTGAAAAAGGAACCCCAGAGAAAACACACAAAAATATTACCTACTCTAATTTCTAATAAGTAGAGTCAACAATGATTTGGTCAAGGTATCTTCGAGGTGGCACGGAGGAATGTTGATAAGGTCACCACCATTCGAGTCTTGATAGAAGATAATAAGGGTAAAACTACAGAGAGAGTGGTTAAAAGAAGAGAAGGAACGAGAACAAACAAAGAATGAGGCTTTCGTTAGCATGGCAGAAGAAATTGTTGATTATATTATGAAAGCAAGGCCTCATCTTGAACCTAAGGTACCTAAAATTTTCCTTTTGCTATGCATTATGTGCGTACTTTGGTCGATTTGGTGCTAGAAGATGGACCAATTTGAATGCTTGCACCAAAAGATGTTGAACAGAAGCAGAGAGAGCACGGGCCTCTATGCTTAAAAAAATTTCAACTTACGAGGCATTGTTACAGACCTTGAAGGATGAGCTAAAGAAAGCCGACCAAGCTCTTAATTTGTGTGCGGCACCTGAAGCAGTAATAAGGACCAAAACTCTAGTTGAAGATAATGACATTCTAGTAGCGATGAACGATGAAACATTAGGGCACAAAGAAAGATTGACACTTTGGTGAAAAAAAGCGTGAGGCCCTTGCAACAGCCCAGGATCCGCATAAGGATAGGATAGATGAGATTGAAAGCTCATAGCATAGAAGATGGATCTCTTGGAAGGAATGATGTCAGGTATGGCCAATGTTTTCCGAGTACTATAGAATGAGAAATAAAAGATCACTCAGATGAATTAGATGCCATAGCCACAGATGTTCCAAAGAAGACAAGGACCGCGCTGGATGAATGGAAGACATTAGAGGCTGAGATCAAAATTGAATATCCAGAGTTGATCCTCCCTAGTTGAAGAAGAGGGTGCTGTAGAGTGAAGGTTCATTCTTTTGTATAGTGATTCTTTAATTCTTTCATCACTTATTCTTTATTATTTGGGAACATCAGAAAGAATTCCCATTGCTGGGATGATAATGTACTTTAGTGTGGGGTAATGTTGAGCAGAAAAAATATTATTCTAAGGAGAAGACACACAAAATATACGCGTGCAAGGGAACAAAGACGCATTTGAAGGCGCGGAAAAATAGGGAAGGAAACACGTGCCAGAATAGTTTGGCTTAGGACTTAGCCATTTTTATGGATAAGGGCTATTTTTGGAAGATAACGTGCAGAGCACACATAGAGATGGAAACTTGCATGACACGCAATGGTATTTTAGGAACGAGCAACTGATAGGCGCCATGCATGGTTGTAGTTAATAATAGGATTTCTTCTTAGAGTTAACTGCAGGACATCTATTATTAGCACACTTGCATGTATGCATGCTATTGGAAAGGGTTCATGGCTATCAGCATGCAACCTATTTTTAGAAGTGCGTGAGCGGTGAAGGGAAAGTCCCCACCTCTATAAATATGTATTAAATTGTGTAGTTTAAAGGGAGATGATAAAAGAGACTAGAGACTCGAATTATTATAGAGTTATACTCTTTGGATCGATACGCGCATAACTCAAGGTGATACTTTATAATGTAAGGAGATTTTGTGTTTTATAGTGTTTAATGAAATGGGTAATATTGGCTGGATAATGGTGTTAAACATAACTGAATATGGTTCTTGTATTGTTAATCTTATTAGAGTTATTGTTTAATTCATGATTCTCTAAGATCTAGATTTGGATTATGCATTATGGAATGTTTATGTTTAATATTGGATTTGAATATGTTTTATCATCATCACACTAACATCCTACACAAGCAACTCTAAAGAGGGTCATGGTACCCTTGCGTGCTTTGGGTGAGCGCTCAGCTCAAGATGGGTGATGTGCCAACGTGCATGGGTTTTACACAAGTAGATTCTAGGCTACATCGAAATAGAGTATGAATCATTTCCAAGTGGATTAAACATGCTTTTAAACTAACATATTTTCCTAATAGAATTTGGGTGGTTACAACATGAATACATAGGATGAGCTATGTCTAGGTGAACTGGGGAGAGCCAATGGGAGACCTTTATGAAGTATGTACTAGAGGAAGTTTTCTTTTTACGATCAATAATAGCTCCCAAATTATTTCAAATGTCCTCTTCCAAAAAATTTTAGAAGAAAAACTTTCCAATGAGCATTGAGAGATTGGATAGGAATTTTTGAAGGGAAAGGAGTTAATACTTTAATTAGAGGAAAGAATTTTAACAAGATTTCCAATCATTCCACCATGTAATGGGTGTTTTGATACCAATTTTATGAAGATGGTAGTTAGGAAAGGAGTTATATATTTAAGCAATCGAATCATGATCAATGGATTGGAACTAAAACTTATCATTAAATGTATGCCATGAAAAAAACTATCCTGGATGTTCTCGTAGAAAATATCCGCAATTACTTTGATGCCTTTGATCCAAGCGAACAAGGAAAAAGTAACATTGTCATATGAGAGGACTAAAGACCACAAAAGGGAGTGGGAATTGATGGAGATCCCATTGCGTAGAAACTATCCACATCATAGATTGTGGTTTAAATGAGATTTCCAAAAAAAGGGATAGAAAATAGAAGTCTTTCCAAGATCCTTTTCTAAATGGTAATCTAATGTTGATTGAATTCCTAAGGATAATTTTATAGGGTTTCTCTCTTTCCATTGCTTAAATGGTCCATTTAGTGCATAGAGAATGACCTTGAGTTTGAATGTAAGTAGCCCCATGCCATGTAGCTCCTTCATCTTACAAATAACATCATTATATAATATATCAAATCCTTTTCCACCTTTACCATTTTCCTAGAGAAAATATTTGAGAATATTTTCCATCCAAACAAATATATTTTGAAGGGGCCCAACAAGAGGAATATAACACATGCATTGAAGGTAAAAGTTTGGAGCAAAATTAGAATTTTCTATTAAGGGAAAGGTTTGGAAACCCAAAACCATTTTTCCCACACAATAGATCACATAATTTAAGAGATTGGAATATGTGGACTAAAATTGAAGGGAATCCTTAGAAACTTAAATTATTCATTGGGATCAATTCGATGACCAATTCAAAAATTCAATCTAAAGGAACATTGGGTCATAGTCTTCTTGTAACATTGAGTTTTTCCACTCAATGGAGGAGCTAGACAAGAGGAAAAAAATGTGCAAATATTCCATTTCATTATCAATGGAATATGCTTTCTCAATTAAGGTGATAAATGAGTCATCTACTAAATGAAAATAAATCATTTGCCTCAAACATTGGGGTAGGGAAATATAATATTTGACAAGCCCTCTAGATGAGAGATTAACAAGGACAAAATTAACCCCTTTAGCAACCAAGACATAAAGAAAGGGAGTGAGAGAAATATTTCTAAATAGATCAAGTAAAGACTAAAATGCTCAAAATAGAAACTGATAATAGTGATACACGTCTCGCATCCTGGAAAAAAATTTCACCGTGATGAACAATTTGGGGCCAAATCCAAGAGATTGAAGCATCCATAGAATGAAAGGCCATTTAATTGTCTTAAGATTTTTTTAAAATCAATTTCCAAGAACATTTCTTGATGGTTTGAATTTTTGATTAACTCTATGCCTAGTTCCCACATGACATTGTTGTTACCTATGTTGAATCTATTATGAATGAAACACGTCTAGTTGACTAGATGATGAGGGGAATAATGTATCTAACTTTGAGGGAAATATATTTGGAAACAATATTATAGGAGACACTAAACAACATAATCAATTTGCAATCAAACATAACTCCCAAGATTTGGGGATGAATTTGATGTTTCCTTGAATGATCATTTTTCCAAGTCATTTGGTTTTAATAGATTTTTGGTTAATCTTATGGAGGTCCAACCAATAATATCCCAAAAACTGGTAGAATTTCTTGGGGAAACCAACAATCCCAAGGATTTTATCAACAACCATCTACATAGTGGCTTCTTGAAGTTGTTCTCATAGGCAACAAGAAATCGAAGCCACCGTTGGATTTCGAGATAGAATGAAAGTGACCACTTGCATGTATTGAATTAAATATTGATCTTGTTTGGAAGTGGAGGATTGAGTAGAAAAAAAAACAAAGGTAATTGAAAAGTGAATCAAGAGTTGGAATCTTTAATAGATTTGATCCAATCCACTCGATTCTTTATACTAGAGAAAGGGAAAGACTCTTTCGAGGCTTTGTTCTTGACCTTGAGCTAATGTATATGAGATTGGATGTGAGATCCCCAAGCTTGCTCTTGTTTCTCAATCTTGAGTTTGTGTCTCCTCATAAAGACATTAATCTTTTACAATCAATGGCATTCACAACCATTTGGAAGCATAGATGTTTTCGTAAACCACCATGTGATTAATGGAATTTTTACACCATTAAATCTAGCCAAAGGGGCAATCTAAGGAGGAACCAATGCTCCATATTCACACAATATCCTTCTTACTCACATCATTTTTGAAATTTCAATAGATTGAAATTATATCTACCTTCATCACCTATGCCCTTATTGATGTTATGGTCCTTTAGTTCTTTGTGGAGATCATTGGAACTTTCCGCACGCTTATCATGATTATATGTATGGCCTTAGACACACTTATAGACCCCCAAGTTAGATGGGGCCCAAAAATTTCCTTTCGGCTTGTCTTATTTTTAACCACTCAAAGGATTAAATGTGAATACAGTTTTCCAATGTTTTAGTTCAATATCCTATATAGAGATGAGTGAGATAATACAATAGAAACGATTAAAGACACACATATTACAATTAAAACTAAATCCATACATGAATAGAAAAACGTTGTTGCACTTAAACTCAAGAGTGGATATATCTAGCGAAGAGTCCCAATTTGATTTTGTTCATAATTTATGGACACGAAAATCAATTAATTAAAAAAGACAAAAGGTGGTACTCTAAAAACTAAAACAATCTAAAGAAAATAAATAAAAATAAAAATAAACAAACAGAAATATAAATGAAAATGGTATTGAAAGATCAGATTTTATCTGATAGTATCTTTGCGTAAACATCTGTCCCAAATGAACATTTTTACACATCCTCCTACCTTTAAACATTAGCTAATGGGGTCTTGGTTGATTTTTGGAGAAGTAGACATTCCAAAGACATGCAGGAGCCTAGAGAGAATGGAAACCGACAAGGTATGAAGAAACTACTATAGGTTATAAACAGTCCCGTGGGCTCATTTGAAGAACGGTAAACAGATTGTTTTAGTTTCTGTTCCGTTATATTTTAGTGTCAAGAATGTAACCTACGCATATGTGACAGTTCATTGAAGGGCATAAATGCCGTAAAATCAGATAACCCTAACGTCCCTCCAGTGCTTAAAGAAGAATGAAACCCTAAAATCTGAATACAATACAGTTTTGTATGAATTAGTGTTTCATACCTTTAAGCATGCATCATGGCGTCAGGAAAGCAGTACTCATGCCACAAAAATGAATCTAAAACATCAAATCTGAACTCCAACAACAAAAATATGTTTTCCTATTTGAAGATCCAAAACTTCTCATCCATTATCCAATAAAAATTATAGACTTATTGAATCACAATACCAAGCACATAATTTAAAAGTGAACACCTAATCTTGTAAAACACCATATGTAAGTAAACATTTCTAGAAGAGCTACATATACAAAAAAATGCAGATATATGTATAGGCAGCTGAACTTATACAGCTGAATTTATAGCATTCGAGTGATGTTAACGTGTGATACTAAAAAAGTGGCAATATTTATTCTGATTTCCAGAATCATGGCTGCAACTGAAATTTAGTTTTTGTTGTCGAACCATTAGAAATCATATTTGGGCATCTTAAGAACCTCCTTTGTCTGGACGCAGTGGAAATAACTCCAGGGTCCTCAGATCGGATGGATCAACCGATGAATTCCTGCGAACGGCAATATTCACTTCTTCTTCTTCCTGCATATAAATAAAATTATTATTCTAAACAAATTGTTATCTATCTCAAGGTGTATCACAAAATTTTTGGGTGAAACATTGCAGGCCTATACGCACCATTACAGAGTTGTTATCCAATGACTTTTGGAACGGAAAAGAGAAGGCCATTTACTTGATTGAAATAGCGCAGGCCACTTAGAGGCTGGAACAGAGAGTTTTACGTTAGTCACAAATCTAAAGAATCATCTGATCAAAACATAAAAACAATTTGTATGCGTACACTGAGATCGAGATTGTTCCTTTTCCGTTTCTCCCGAGCATTGGAATTTTGGAACCAGTAGAAAACATTTTTGCCTTCTACCCTGCCGTACCGTTGCAGCTGAGCAGTAATCTGGGTTATTTCATCCACAGAAGGACTTGTTGTTCCGCTCACGAATATGTATTCTAATATACGCTTTTGTTCATGAGTCGGCTTCCATCTGCTGCAGACGCTCCTAGTGTTTGCGCTCTCCACAACACTAGAAGAACGGACTAGCCTAGAACCTATATAAAACACAGATAAGATCAGGGTAAAGAATCGTTAATTTTTTTTTTTAAACTCCATTAGAGTGTGATAACTGTTTACCTTGTTCTTGATCCATTTCGTTCTGAGATCCCTTGAAACCGAAACGAGCTTCACAGATTGAAAAAAATTAGAGTAACACATTACAGAAAAGTACCCAAATGGTGCTTATAAATAAGTGATACGTTCGGTGGAATCAAATAATGAAAACCTTACTAGGTAGGTAGAGTAGGATGGCATCAAAATCAATGATGGCGGTTTTAGGGTTTATGGATAAATATTTGCTAGGTGGGAACGAGGGCTTCTAAGAAGTGCCTGACAACAAAATAATTTAGATGATGTTTGTAAGAGTTTTATGTTGAGAAATTCACTGAATCGAATACTCTTTCCTATGGGGTTTATGGGTATAAAATCCTGAATTCGAGACTCTTGACGGTTTGTAAAGGCCAATGACAACCAGATAGTTAGCGAGTTTCATGGAAATTTAAGAGCAAAAGCTTTCTTTGGAGGTTAGGGTGAGAAAGTTAATCATTTTAAGCCTCTTTAGCTTTAGAGAAGAGAACCAAAACACAAATATCCGTGTGGGAATCTATCCACCAAAATGAAAGTCTATCTTGTGAATTTAATTCAAAGCCCGCCCCTTATATGTAAAAATTGCATGTGAATGGAAGGAAATTTAATATACTGCTCTTTAAGTCAGAGATATTAAAGTTGGTCTTATATGATCATTTTACTACAGTCACATACATAATTAATTATGTTTTAAAAACTAAAAGTTTAGTGCATAAAAGAAATCTTCTTGGAATTAATAAGATAAACTTTAAAATGGGATATGATTTTATAGCTATAAAATATAGTTTTAAATATAGAAAAACTAATAATTAACTACATTTAAAATATAGTTATTTCTTGCATTTTTTAATTATAATTTATAATTTTATTAAGTAATTTATTTTTTATGTTTTGTTGAAATTAGCTGGTCTTTTTGTGAGGCCATCTTCATTCTAGGTGATTTTTTTCACTCATTTAATACATTTAATTATGTACTATACATTTCTTATTAATAAAAGTATATTTTCAATTAAAAAAATAGACCTTATAAATTACAAATGAATAATAACAACCTAATAGAAGAATAGAATGAATAATAAATAATAAAAAAAATATGAGATAGTAAAATTCTTAAGAAAATCAGGACTTACATAATAATAGCCTATTTATTATAATCTTATGAACAATTATTAAATCCACAACAAAATTTCAATAACTCATGATTAAAAATTATTATAAGAATTGAAACATTAGGCATGTTTGACCAATTTGGTTAGATAGCCGCCATTTTTATGGGATGAAAAGAACATTCGTAGTATTAAAATGGTTGTGTATAATAATTTTCATTTTATGTGGAAAATGTTTTATTGTAGTGTTTGAAATTAGTTTTTATGAAACTTGGAAATAATATTCTAAAATTTATTTTGACATTATCTTATTGATGCATTTATTGTATAAAATTAAAATATTTTGTCTGCATTTTAAGTCCATTACATAATGACTTGTTATTGAGATTAATTATATAAAATTAAAGTATTTTGTCCAAAGACATGATCTATTGATGAATTTTTCATATTAAAGTTAATGGAATAGAAAATCATTCACACAAGTCATATATATAAACATGCTCATCCTTTCTTATTAAGAGCATATAAAGATCCCTATATCTATATAAAGATAAATGAGATAAGCATTGAAGCATATGTACATTCGAGAATATTATAATAGAAATACTGAAAATTAATTACATTTTTCTTGCTAAATTCTAGATCACATTATGCAATTAAACTATAAAAAATAGGCCAAATGAAATTTTCAAGCGACGAAGTTCTAATTATGATTAATGTTTATGCACATTTCTAACCTCCTCTCCACTAGATATGACATAGAGTGTTGCATGTTGTTTGATCTTATTCAAATGTAATGTTACATAGTGCATAGCTCGTCATTAGTACTGGGTTTAATGAAGACATTGAAATATGTATGATGATTAAATTATTTTTAGATCAATAAGTTTTAAAGACCAAGAGAATACATTTTCAAATATAGTAGTACCATCACATGATTCTAGTTTTAGATCCCAAATATAGGGACATGTAAAAATAGGTGAAAGACATAAATTACATATCCTAGTAGAAGAGGAAATATTCAATAACTGTAATACACCTTCACTAGGTGAAACTATTTACATAAATATAAATCTATCCTAAACCCACATTCATGATTCCATATTTTTGAAGTAGATTTATGACACCCTCTTTGTATCCACGTCTAGACTTATATTTATAAATATAATTTTAAAACATCATAATTATTACAATTTTGGAGTTTTGCAAAAAACCTAATTATTGTCATTCGCATGTGTCTAAAATTAATTTTACTATATCATAATGACCAATATTCATGACCATTATTACCGTTTTAGTCACCCAATCCTATCTAAATATAAGTAACTAACATAAATATATCTATCCATAACTAACATAAATATTTTATTCATGCTCATTATGGTAAACAATGTACAATTATATTAGAGATCATTAATCTATTCAATTATTTTATTGATAGGATATTATGCTATAAATAAAGTTTTTAATGGGTATAAAACTTTTGATTAGATAATCTTGAACACAAGCTCTTACAATTTCTTAGACAATGGAATTATTTCCTTCAAAACCATATTATTTCTCCTAGCATATGATCATAACTTATCTTATAGGATATGTTGGTGTGTGAGATCCTATGTGTCCTCCACTCACATATGGAGGGTCATCTCACATGGGTGAGGTCATTAGGGTTAGCTTGTGTCTCATGCACTAGGGTTACTCAGCACCCTATATGTATCCTTCCATTTGATGTTTATGAGTATGCCAAGACACTCCGTTGTATTTCCTCTTTGAGCAAGCTTTGTTTCCGTTACAAGTTCTTCCATTGTTGATTGATTCTTGTGATTACACTAGAGCCATTACGATTCGATTCTCTCGTGGTTCAAACTCTTTCATGGTATCATAGCTAAGATCCGGTAAATGTGCATTCATCATTTGAGTTATGATTACTCTTGGTGTCATTTTTTCATTCCTCGTGTAAGTTTTATTATCGTTAGATTCTGGAATTTATTGTTAATGTATTTAACAACTGTTCTTGGAAAGTTGTGTCATTTTGATGTGTTCTTCGTGCATGTTCGTGTATTCCTAAAGCTATAAGGGGTTTTGCATCTACATTTAGCTAACTAACTGCTAAATATGGCAAATCTGTTAAAATAGAGGTTATTTTTTCCGGTTTTTAAATATTTTTATTAAAATGGAAGTGATTTTTAAAAAAATTCTAGCTTTGTTTCTCCGGTATTTTATGTGTTTGCATGGTTATTTTTGTAGATTACATAGATTCACGTTAAAAACTCAGTTTGAAGTTTAGTGTTTTTGGTGTTCAACTCCACCAAGTGCATCCACCCTCACCAAGCTCCTCAATTCAAACCAAGCTCTCTGGCTCGTGCTTAGCTCACCACGAGATCCTACCTCTTCACTCAACTCGCCACGAAACCCTTAAGTTGTTCTCAACTCGCTCAACCGAGTCATTTTCTAGCTTGGTTGAGTCATTCTTTTCCCAGCGAGTCTTTTTGCTCTTTGGCAAGTTGTTTTACCTTGGAATGTTTTTGGCTCATTCGTGTTTTGTGTTTGCATTTTTGCACTATGGCAAGTCGTGGTCGTGTTCTTACCCACTATGGCCGAGTCCTGGTCTGTGAGCCATTCCCTACCTCTGTGAGTCCTTCTCCCTATTGGCTCGTGTTTGTTTTTCCATGTGGTTGCGTCTTTCCTCGGCCCTTGGATTATTTGCCTCGCTCCAAACCTGGCCCTAGTTTCCATTCTGTTTCGTGCGAGCTCCTTCCTCTCCTTTCCTGCCTCACCCTCGGTCTCTCCCATGCCCATCTCGCTCGGTCCCTCACTCTCACCTCGGGCTTACCCCCCCACGTGCCGAGCCATTGGCCTTCCCCTCTTCCCGAACTCCTTGTTGGCCTTTCCTCGCGTGCCGAGCCAACCCAACTCAGACCCGACCCTATCACCCACCGAGCTCTCTAATGACTCCACTCCTCCCAATCGAGCTCAACCTCCCACACGCCTTGTTCCACGAGCGGGTCATTTTTTTTCAAGTGGGTGTTTTTTCAAAATTTACAAGGTATAAGTTTTTGTTAAAGGTGGTGTTTTTAATTTTTTTGCAAGTGGGTATTAAACAATACAAGGTATATTTTATACCTAAGGTATGTTTTGATATTTTTCGTGGGAAATATTTTAAAGTGGGATTTTTTTAAAGAGGTGGTATTCTTTTTTAAATTTGGGAATATTTTATCAAAAAAGAACATTTAAAATTTAATCTTAATTAGGATTTAATTGTAATTTGATCTTAATTATTATTAGGTTTACTTATTTTTGTAATTAATTAGATTTAATTATATCAATTAAATCTACATTTATTAATTACGAATCTTCATTTTCATTCACGATTAGTAGTAAAATCCTAAAAATCATCTTTTAAACGCTTATTGTCATTTTTTAAAAATTTCCAATAGCTATAAAAATAGATAAATTGGGCATTTCAAAATGTTTTTTAAGCATTATTGTCGATTATTTTTACTAATCATGTGCTCAAGTGTGCAAAGTGACACTGAGACCCTATTTATCTTTGAATGCTTTTTCGCGATTCTAAAGATCATCCAGACTCATCTTGCACCCCTTCAAACATTGTATTTACCCTTATTATCGCTTGAGACTAGTGATCATATCCACCATAGTTCTGCAGCAAGGGGTATCCTTTGTGATGTGAGACGCTCTTTCTCACGAATAGGATTTGATTTCACCCCTTTCGTGTTTTTGATATTTTTTCTTATTTACGATGTCACTTTTTTGTGCTCTACGAAACTTGATTATGGTCTCTTCTCTTGCATTATTACAACGATTGCAAGGAGAGTGATTAAATTAGTTCAAGCACGCACACTGGACTGATTGTATCCAACGCACCAAACTATAAAGTTTGAAATCGGGGGTTACTATATTTTCCGAGTGGTTGTGTTTCTTTTCGAATTCCTTCTTTCTCTCTTCATTATGAATGCTTATTTAATTCCTTTTCTTACACCATTCAACTTTTTCAAGTGGAGATAAAAATTATTATAAAACTAAGAGGTAAAGGGCTATTCCACATCACCATGGGAACAGATCATCGAACCTTACGATGACCTTGAAAAATCTAAGCGGTTAAACCATAGTGATGAAGTTTTAGGTCTTCTTTGCATCTCTATTTCTCCCGACTTGCTCTTCCACATTGAGTCATTTGAAACACCTAATTTTACGTGGAAAATGTGAATGAAATTTTTGGACAACAAGATGACATGAGAGCGCATGAGTTGGAAAACAAATTACTAGGACTAAATCCTAGTGACTATGAAAACCTAAAATCTTTCTTCTCGAAATGTTTCCACATTAGATTATTATTACAGAATTTCAAGTAGAGAAGAAATATTCTCGCTGATCTTGTCGATTCTCTCTAATTTAGGTCCCGAATACTCCATCTTGTGTCAAATTTTTACGCTACAAAATATTCCTTGGGCAATGCTTGGAATATGCCCTCCTTTGATAGTTTTTTGTCCCAACTCATTGAGAGAACAGGAAAACTCATTCAAATGGGGTATCTCAAGTCCAAGTCACATGCCCTTGTAGGAAGTACTAGTAAGGTAAAGAAAACTGAAAAGAAGATAGAAAGAAAGGATTAACCTAAGAGGGAAACCAAGACCAAAACCAAATTTAACATGAACACTTTGACTTCTGAGCCTAGAGAAAAGAAATAAAAGTTTACGTGTTCCTATTGCAAGAATCCTGGTCATAAAGAGCATCTATGTATGAGAAAAAAAATTGATCACCTTACTCATTTACTTGAGAAAATCAAATAGGTGTTCTGATTCTATCAAACAAAATGCTCTAAAGGCCAAGTCTTCCACTGCAAGAGGGTCTAAATCTAATAATAAGAAAGGAAAAGCCCTTGTAGCTAAAGTTTCTCCTTCATTGACTTGGATTATAGATTTAGGTGCCTCGCACCACATGGATTCTTCCCATGTTGATTTCTCAAACATGAACCTTGTGGTCCTGTCTCCCAAATCACGATGGGTAATGACACAACAAAGTGTCGATTTCCAAAGATAGTGGATCGATAGAGATGGATGGGGAACATTTAACCAAGTGTTGAGTGTTCCTTATCTCTACCAATCTCCTATTGGTTTACCAAATTACTCACCTTGGTGAAGGAATGCGAGTGGAATTTGGTCCTAACTTGGTGATTATTCGTGAGCTTAACAATGATACTATAGTGGTTGAGGGAAAGGAAAATCACTATTCATGGTTGTATACCTTTTTCCACTTTACTTCGATTCGATGCCCATCGCCTTGCTCACTCATGCAAATGAGGTTAGCAAGCTATGGCATGAGTATTTTGGGAATCTAAATTATTACTACCTTGAACAATTGAGCCAAGAGAAAATGCTCAACGGGTTAATCCACGTCAAGTTTTCTAAGGGTCTTTGTGTGGGTTGTACACTGAAAGCATCTTGAAAAACACTTTGATAAAGGAAAAGCTGGAGAGATACTTGTCCTTGGATCTTGTTCAAAGTGAACTTTCTCGCCCATTTTTATCTCCTTCCTTTACTAGATCTCTTTATGTGCTTACCTTCATTGATGACTATTTGTGATATACTTGGGTATATTTTCTTAAGCTTAAGTCTGAAGTCTTCAAACATTTTTAGGACTTTAAGGCTCTTGCTGAGAAACAGTGGAATGGTCTATCAAGGTTCTTCGAACCAAAAATGGAGGTGAATATGTAAACAATAGGTTTATGGATTTCGTATTCTAAAGGGATTTATTTGTAGCATAAAGTTGCTTATATCGCTTCACAAAATGGAGTCATAGAAAGAAAGAACCAAACACTTAAGGAGATGACCACTTGTATGATTCACTCAAAGTCTCTTCCTCCATAGTATTGGGATGAAGAAGTGAATTGTGATAGTTACATTTAGAATTATGTTCCACACAATGGCCAGTAAGAGGGATGACACCCTTTGAATCTCGGTTTGGATTCAAGCCTGATGTTGAGAACTTTTGAGTCTTTGGATCCAAGGCTATGGCTCAGATTCCCAAGAAGAAACATAAGGCATTAGAACCACAATCCAAACCTTGTATCTTTATAGGGTATCCTGATGGTGTGAAGGGATATCGATTGTTGAATCCTACTACTCATGAGCTTTATATTGAGAGAAGTGTTAAGTTTGATGAGTCTTCTTCGACTTCTACTTCTCTACCGCTGAGGTTCTTCACTCACCGATTCGGATTCGACTCATTAGATGATGATATTGTTGAGCATACTCCTTCCTTTGATCCTCTCGACCCTTAGAATCTTGAGTCTTTGATTTTGATAGTAGTGATGATGAGGACTATGTCCCTTCTCACTGAGTGAAGAATTTTCTAACTGAGCTTGATCCTCCTAGTCTTCTTTGGGTTAGGAAAACTCTGCAAAGTGCTAAAGATTTAGTTAGAGATACTTGATACGAGACATACTCACTCAAATTTTTAGACCCCACTCTTTCTTTGCCTATGTTTCGATCCACGTCTTTCGGGAGGCTATTGGTATTCATGAGTGGGATTTTCCATGGATGAGGATTATTCCTCTCTCATGAAGAATCATACTTGGGATCTCACCCCTCTTGAAAGGAAGAAAATATTTTGGTGTAAGTGGGTGTTGTGAACAAAATATGTAGTAGATGGAGACGTTAAAATTTTTAAAGTGAGATTAGTAGCTAAGGGTTTCTCCCAGATAGATGGAGTTGATTACACTAAAAACTTTGCTTAATTACGAAGATGACTTCTATTTGACTGACCCTTACCTTTACCACAACTAATAGATGGAAATTCCATCAAATGGATGTTAAGAATGCCTTCCTTCATGGAGACCTAGAGGAAGAGATCTACATGGAACAACCTCTCGGGTTATGTCCATGATCCCTCCCTCGTTTGTAAGTTAAAGAAGTCTCTTTATGGCCTTAAACAAGCCCCTCGAGCTTGGTATGCCAAGATGGACTCCTTTTTACTTACATCAAGGTTCACTCGGTGTCACTCTGACCCAAATGTTTACATTCTATGGCAAGATGACTCCATACTCATTCTTGTTCTGTATGTTGATGACTTGTTGATCACAAAGGAAATCTTCCTCTATCATTGATTCTCGTGAAGATCGCCTTGGCTCATAGGTTTTCCATGACCGACTTGGGATTGCTTCATTACTTTCTTGGGATCCAGATTTCACAATCTAACTTGGGAATTGTGATTTAGTAACCTAAGTATGCTCTTGTATTGATTTCTTATTTTAGATGTCTGATTGCAAGTCTTCTCCTACTCCTTTTCTTTTCGGGGTTAATTTGGTTTCTAATTGCTCTACTCCCTTGGTTGATGGTACCCTTTATTGAAAATTGGTGGGGAGATTGATTTACCTTACTCACACTGACCTAATCTATCATATGTTGTTGGGATCATGTCCAAATTCATGTAGAAGCCACATGAGTTGCATTGGAAAGAAGCAAATAAGTGGATCCTTCACTATGTTTGTGGCACTTATACTGATGGAATTGATTATCATGGATGGTTTTATATTGAATTGATTGGGTTTATAGATTTTTATTGGGTCGGTGATTTATATTATCGAAATCTACCTCAAAGCTACATTTTTCTCTTGGTTTGGGTCTTGTTAGTTGGTCTAGCAAGAAATAGAATGCAATTTCGATATCTCTCTCTGAGAAGTAGAATATAGAGGAGCGATTAATTCTACCACATAAGTTGTTTGGTTATAGGGTATTCTGACAGAGTTTGGCATCCACTTTCGGTGGCCTACCATTATCTACTATGATAACATGAGCACTATCTTGATTTAGAAATCCATTTCAGCATCAACGGAGGAAGCACATTGAGATTCACATGCACTTTATACAAGAGCTTATACATGATGGTATCATCGACATACTATATTTGCAAATAGATGATCAAAGTTGCGAGACATATTCACCAAGCCCTTTAATGAGGTAAAGTTTATACACTTGCGGTCTCTTCTTGGGGTGAGGTCTTCTATAGCTTCTCATCTTCTTCGAGCTATATAGTCCTTCTCTTCTTCTTCTTCTAGGAAGATTTGTTTGTATATGGGAACTTTATTAGGACTTTAGTTACCATGCCCCATTGACATATCTTTCTTATTTGTTTAGGAGTGTCTTCTCATTCTGTTCTAACTCATCATAGCCTCCACCCCATCTTCGATGAAGGGGGTGTTGTGGTGTGTGAGATCCTATGTGTCCTCCACTCACATATGGAGGGTCATCTCACATGGGTGAGGTCATTAGGGTTATCTTGTGTGTAATGCACTAGAGGTTACTCAACACCCTATCTGTATCCTTCCATTTGATGTTTATGAGTATGCCAAGACACTCGTTGTCTTTCCTCTATGAGAAAGATTTGTTTCACATTGCAAGTTCTTCCATTATTGATCGATTCTTATGATTACGCTAAAGCCATTATGATTCCATTGGAGTGCAACTACTACATGGTGCATTGTTACCGATTTGATTCTCTCGCAAACTCTTTTAGGATATCTTTCACATTAATATTATCTTATGAGATATCATTACATTGTGTTATTAACATTTCATCCCTAAAAATATTCATATCTATTTAATTATTCTAATAATGAATTTACATTACTTAAATATTCTCAAGAAAAATGATTGGTATGATCCATAAGTGGTGTGTTTCCTTATACTATGCATTTTTTCACATTAAAATTATTAACAATTTTAATGTGTCATGCTTCAACTACTAAATAGCACTGGGAGAGCTAGCTAATCGAAATGAAAGTCGAGCCAACTGTGGGTGACCTACAATTTTTTTGTGTTTCACATGGGGAATACTTTGAGACAAAGTGTAGTTGGCTAGCATGTGTGCAGGGAATGACTCCATTGATGATTCACCATCACCTCCTCCTTTTAGTCCGCAAGTGGAAATCCCTCCTTTTGATTACTATGGTCCTCATTTTGAAAAGGAATTTCCAACTTTGGTGCAATCCATGAATCATCACATTATAATGTATTAGAGTATCCCTGATGAAACAAATATTTTGGTCAACAAGTTGGTCGAATGGTGACAATGAAGATTCCTTTGAAGAAGAAAGATCGAAACTTGAAGAGGAACATTTTTGGATTAGAAAATTAGAAGTTGTTCTAAATTTTCATTCTCTAATGCTCCTTTCAAATCAAAAATCCTATAGTGGTTTGCCCCCATATATCTTGACGATTCGACTCTCTTAAAATTTTAAATGTATTGGAGGGCCCAAGGTATAATTATTATCTTAGGATGACCTTTGGCTCACGAGATGGATCTCAAGGATCCCGTCATGGATGATGGCTGGAATTTTGTTCACTATAGGAAGATGAATTTGAAATGACTATGCTTACATTGTGCTTTCTTTGTGTTATTTTTGGCTTCTTGTTGGTTTTCTGTTTGTTACAACCTTGTTTTTTCTCTTAGAATTTGTAATGTTATATCCGGATATTGGCCTATTTTTGTCCAGGTAGGGTCCCTATCCAAAAACCTTTACCTTGAATAAAAAAATTTGATTTGAGCATGCTTCACTCACTTTCACACATGTTATGAACTTATGATATCTACTCTAATCCTTTCTAAGATCTACATAAATGAACAACTAATACTATTCATGATTACATCATATGGTTTAATAAAGTGATAGAGACATTCCTTAGAAACCAATTGATATAGATAAATTATGCTTCTTCCATCAACATTTACCCAAAAATCTTAAATTACATGATTTATTTTCTTTTATATTTACGTTTTTTAAAAAAATTCTTAATGAATTCATCACCAATGAGGAATTAATTATTAATATTTATTCCTTTCTCTTAATAAATGGAAACACATTAAGATGGAAGAAATTGTTCGTGAACATGATACCATTATAGAAAATAAATATATTTTACTTAATAAAATGACATGAGAGAATCCAAGGTTCACATAAATATTGCATAAATTTTGGCTAAGTATGGGTGTACATGGACGTTGGGAAGAAGATGAGAAGGAAAATGAAGTGCAATAGAATAAGGGTATGTTTTCATGGAAATGTGTGATAACTTTTCATAATATAAATTAGTGAAGGAACACCGCACATGGAATAAGAAAGATAGTGCATGGTAGGACTATGGAAGATTAGGTGTAGTAGATAGGCATTGGGAATAATGAGTAAGGCATGTGTAGGATTATGAGAGTTCAATAAAGGATTTCGAATCATCTTAGAAGACTAGAGATACTCGTAAATTACAAGGAGAGTTATGAACAATGATACAAACATGTGAAAAGGAACAATAAGATCAAACGATGAGTTTCAATTTTAAGTTAGATTGGGAGGGATGCATGGATTTTTGAATTTTTCTTGGAGGAACTACTACGAAATGGAACACAAGACCACCAAATAAAAGTTAAACAATATATATAGTGGATTGCCTAGACTATGTGCTAGCTAGATATGGGAAGTGTGATGTGATGTCCTAGATTTGTCAATCCACTATTTAAAGAAAATTAATGTGAGAAATAAAGGAAATCCTACTGTAGTTAAAATGATTTAGGTATCTCATTCATCTACAATAAGAAAATTCATTCACAACAGGCTAGGCTATGATTGAATCTAAAGGTCAAGGTCTTTGTCAAGGTATTGGTATTATTGTTCAAGGTGAGATTCTAGGTGGTTTTGGGTATTTGGTGGAAGTTTAGGAGCTTTGTTCTTGGTTTCTGGTAAAAGACACAGAGACCGACGTCGGTCTGGTATGACCGGTATCGGTTTAGGCTAACCGGTGATGGTTGTGGGTAACCGGCGTCGGTATGGTCGGGGTACAGAGAAACTCAATAAAACTTGGTTGGGTGATAGATCGAGATTAGATGAAGATGGAAGGGAAATGGCAAGATTCGTATGGATCTGAGGTATGCACAGGAATGATTAAGGTCTAGGTATGGGAAATGTAAGGGTGTGGATAAAAATATGGTCAAGTTTGCATGGAGGTAAATGATGGGGGAATGGAAATGAGAAAAAAACTAATAACAATATGTAAAAGGATCTACCAAATGATGAATAGATGAGTGTTGGTTAACAAAACTTACTGTTTGTATGAGCTTGATGCTGGTTGGAAATGGTGGGTGATCAAATGGAATGAACTTGATGTAGTGTTGGTGCTTCCTGGATGCTCCCGTGAAGGTAGATGGTTGTGTGATTGCTTTAGGTATTGGCTATGGATGCTCTGATGTGTATACTAATGTTGGTTCTTACTTGCATGCAGCTCTGGTTTCGTCACTTGTTCTCAAAAGATGTGATTATCTCTAAAAATGTGCCAACCTCAAAATAAGGTTGTTTTGGGATTAAATGGTAACCGATGGTGTGGTTTCGGCTTAACGGTGGTGGTTAAGGGTAACCGGCGTCGGTTAGGGTGGGATTTCCTAGGTTTACTAAACTAGGTAGATCCCTTGATTTTTGGGATCTCGTTTCATTTTACTCCCATGGATTAGCATGGAAGCTTCCTTCTAATGGGTGGGAATGTGGTTAGAGGGAATGTAGGCATTGATTTTTAGGGTTTGGGTAGGTCTTAGTTAGTTATGGCAACTTACTAAGAATAGGTCTTAGGGTGAGGTGGCTTGATGAGGTGTCTAGGTGAGGTGGATATGTGGGCATTATCCCAATTAGGATATTTAAATAATAAATATGGTGAGGATAATGAATTAATTTAATTAAATTAATTAAATTAATATTATAGTGGGGTGAAGGGGGCCATGGCTAGGTGGATGTGTTCAAGGTATTTATTTGATCGAGGGACCAAGGGGAGTGTGACCTAATTTTAGTGTCTACATTTTTTTGCCCCTTTTTGTTGTGTAGCTTGTATTAGTAAGCGATGCTTTGACAAAAATAAGATGTGGTTGCCCCATGTGTGGGTGAAGGTGATCCCCCTCAAACCAGGAACTGATGAGGTAGAAGGAAGAATCGGTGAGTGGTTTGATAAAAGGTGAATGTGATGAAGAGGAAGGTGGGTAATGGAAAAAAAAAAGGAAAAAGGTCTACTCGGGTAATCTAGGTAATGGGTCAGGGTCAAAGGTAGTAATAATCAAACACACACACACGTATAAACTACAACATGGTACAGGTTGAAGAGTAGGAAAACTCTACATTGTCTAAGGTCGATAGGTTTATCCAAACAAGGTTGAAGTGATTCGGTATCCAAGGTATAGGATATGGTAGGAAACATGATGTAGGTTAGGTGTAGGAATGTTTAGGTATGTTCGATACACCGAGGGTTGGGTAGGATAAATGGTCATGGAAAGAGGCAAGGTAAGGTCATTAGGTCAATCAACACAGGTAACAGTGTGCACAAGGTATAGCAAACACATGAGGTCAAAGGTCACTAGCGATGTTCCAAGTCCAAGTATCTAGGTCATGACATGGGTAGGGCGAGGTATGGGTAAAATAATGAGTCCCCAAATGAGGATGAGGTTAGGTAGTAAATGATGAGGTCGAGGGTGAGGTGAGGTGGTTGGGTGGTTAGGAAAAAAAGGGTTGGGTGAGGAAAAAAAAAAGAGAAAAAGTGGAAGGGTAATAGGGTGAAAGTGTGGGCAATGTGGAAGAGAGGGTGACCGATGCCGGTCAAGGGTAACCGATGCTAGTATAGGGTAACCGACCATGGTAAGGTAGGGCACGTGACCGATGTCGGTGAAGGTAAAAAACCGGTGTCGGTTAGGTCGGGGATGTTATAAAAAAGAAAAATTCCACATTTTTGGAATCATTTGTCTCTTGTGAAATAGAGGAAAATGAGAGAGAGAGAGAGAAAGTTGGAAAGTGAGATGGAATGGAAAGTTGAGTTGGTGAGCCGAATGGTGGGTGATTGGTAGTTGAGAGGTGGGTCCATGAGATCAGATTGGTTGATTTTATTGGTTGGAGGTGAGGTGACCGATTGGTGATGGCAGAGGCTGGAGAGGGATCGGGTGGGCCACGGTGTAGTGGCCAGACATGCCACCATGCAATGATGGCAACATGATGAGGTAAGCATCAAACCTTTTTTGTGTTTTGTGAGATAGATTAGGTGAGAGGTCGGGTGGTGAAAAATTGGTTTTTTTTTTTTTTGGGGGGGGGAAATGAAATTTGAAATGTGGGAGGGTGAATTGGGTAGAATAGGAGTGGGGAGAGAGGTAAGTGGGTGAATAGGGGGTGGGATGGGGTTAAGGGGAAGTGTAGGTGAGAATGGGTGGGTGGGTAGAAGGGTCAGGAGAGGGATTTTTTTGAGAGGGTAGGGTTTTGGGGGTCACGGTTTTCACCGTGTGATAGTGTGACGTCGGTGGGAGGTTAGCCGGCGTCGGTAGGTCAAACTGGTATCGGTCATGAAATAGTGGTGATGATTAGTTTAGGGGTGACTAGGGGTCGGTTAGAGATAACGGCACGGTCGGGTTTTGGAGAAAAAGGGGTCAAAAGGGCCCTAGGTCGAGTGGGTGAGATAGGGAAGGGTAGAATAGGGTGTGTTGGTGAAAAACCTAGTGTAGGGGGGGGTAAAATGGGTATGGGGAAATGATAGTGGGTGAGGGGGGGGGGGGGAGAGAAAATGTGATAGGAAGGTAGGTTGGGAAGACAGAAAGAGGTGAGATAGTGGGTATAGGTGAGGTGTCATGGGTGAGTATGGGTATGATGAAGGTAGATTAATTTGATGTTTGTATTGGATGCAGGGGAGAGATCAGCTGGATGAGAGATAGGGTGCCACCCCTACTCTTGAGAGTGCGAGGCATGGTGATAGTTGAGGAGGAGTGGCACACGTGGAGGAGGTGGGCCTGATTGGGGTCTAGTGCTTATCGGCATGTAGTTGAAGCTGAGTCGATGGTCACTCTCATCGATAGATGGGATTCATGACCAACATGTTCCACCTACCGATGGGTGAGATGATAGTCACCCTGGAGGACGTGTTTAGGATCTGTGGTTACCGATACTGGGGATGCGTAGGTGTACTCGATCTCTCTCGAGGCCTCGGAGGAGTTGATGATAGTGTTTGGGGAGGGACTGGTAGACATGACATTCCATAGTGCAGTCTTGAGTTACGGAGGGATGTACCTAGCCCGTCCAGAGGAGACGAGGCTAGTTGTTTTATTGATGGAGGTAGTGTGTTGTTTCACACTACCGAGATATAGAGGGTGGGAGGTTTCCCCACTTGTTGATGGGGTGTTACATGACATGGTGATGGATCGGACCTATTTTTCCTAGGTGCCAACATTCTGGTGTAGTTATATAGAGAGTTGTGGGCATATGGGCGTCTGCGCGTAGGTTTAGCTTATGTTGCATCTTTTTACTACACTGTTGGGCCTATGAGCACATAGTTTGTGTGTGCCCAGTGGGTATGCCCCGAGAAGATGCATTTCCATTGAGATTGGTGTGGGTGGGGTATAGGTGATGGGTACCGTGATTGGAGAGAGTGATCAGATAGGGCTACACATGATGTAGCATATTATAGGCATTTATTGGAGGATTTTCTCAGGAGTGGACATCATATGGAGACCGTATGTGGGTTATCCCTCATACAGGTGGATGCATGATGAGCTAGATGGCCTTCAGCTACTGAGATGGATAGAGGGGTGCCATGTTGGGGAGCACGAGATGATCCCAATTGATAGGGTTAGATAGTATTTTGGACTACTATAGGACATACCTCCACCCTTCCCGTAGTATAGGAGAGATGATGTGGAGAGGCCATTGCCTCTACCACAGCCGACAGTGCCCATAGGGTAGGAGGAGTAGGTGGTGGTAGACTGGTGGATCGATGATGATGAGTGAGTGATGAGATAGATAGATAGTGGTGGGTGGCTCATTTATGAGTAGTACCACCTGTAGCCAGAAGTAGCTAGATTTAGCCACTATCACGGTGCAGAGAGATGCCCTACAGGGGTAGGTGGTGACCCTGATTACCTAGTTGGGTATGGTGCAGGGATAATTAGCTAGTTTAGAGGTGGAGGTGGTTGAGTTACACATGCACATGGCGCTAGTCTTGAGCCCAGATGGCCTAGAGGTGGGGATGGAGATGGAGATGGTGATGATGGTTGGGTGGCCCCCTACGAGCAGCATAGAGTGATAGGGTTACGAGGCGATTAGCCATGCACAGAGGCAGATATGGGGCCTTACGAGGCCTAGATACGAGCACAGGAGTAGAGGGCGATGGACACCACCACAGCAGGCACCGGGATAGGGTCCCAATTCACAAGAAGGGGTGGGATAGGGTCCCACAGATAGGTACAGGGTCAGAGGCCGATGGGGCCACCACAGAGATAGTACCTATATCTAGTTGGGGAGGTGAGAGATGAGGCCCGGTATTATCCAGGACCAGCTGATGTGGTAGGGATAGATTTTCTATCATATATATGCCAAGTATAGGGCACACAGCCAGCCTCTAAAGAGAGGACCGATCATCATGCACCCATAATGTGGAGAGCACAGGGGGCCATCGAGCCCCAGAGACATGGTCAGAGGTGAGGCCACCAGTTCACGGAGGCCAGTTCTAGTTGATGTACTAGCAGGGACCCAACCACCACCTATGATGGGTGGGGAGATGTTTAGAGAGTCCGAGACGAGGCGAGGAGAGGAGGAGAGGGGATAGGAGAGATAGATATGGAGGATGTCCACCGTGATGATGTCTGATATATGGCCCTCGATTTTGATGTAGTTTTGATTTTTGATATATACCGCCTATGTGCTGAGAGTTTTGAGAGTTTTTATATTTTTATGATATAGCTTGGCTGCGTGTTGAAGATGGTGAGGATGTATATGAGAGTTTTGTATTTTTGAGCATATACCGGCCTGTGTGTGTGTGAAGATGGTGAGGATGTATGAGAGTTTTGAGATTGATGAGATTATATACATGATTGTATATAAAGACATTTGATATATTATGTATATGGATATTGTATTTATATAGATGATGATGATTATGGGCATTATGATGTATGATATATTTTATTATTTGATATGTATATAATGGATGATATTATATGATGATGTATGGTTGATGGATTTAGGATTAGGTTTGGTATGGTTAGGATGTTAGGCATGGAGTGAGTTTATTAGGCATGGAGTTGAGTTAGGTTTAGGCATGGATGAGTTAGGTGTAGGCATGGAGTTAGAGTGGTGGTTAGGCATGGTTGAGTTAGGTTTTAGGCATGGTTGAGTTAGGTTTTAGGCATGGAGTTAGGTTGGGTTTTAGGCATGGTTGAGTTAGGTTGGTTAGGCATGGATTGAGTTAGGTTTTAGGCATGGTTGAGTTAGGTTTGGTTAGGCATGGATTGAGTTAGGTTGGTTTAATGATGGTTGTTGGTTTTTTGTAATTCATTAATTTGTGCAATGAATGATGATATGGGTCATGTTTAAGATGTTTTATAATACATGCATGATGATGGTAAAGAAATGGTAGTCAAAATAAATGTATGTTTTGATGATGATAAAAATGTGAAGCAATTTGTTGTTTGTTTGGTTTAATTTCCAATTTTTGATATAAAAAGGAAACTAAGTAGGGTAGAATGTGATTTAGGAAAATGAAAGATGAATTGGTTAGGGTAGAGAGTGGCCGAGCTAACCTCCAAGGGCCCCATGCCCTCGGAGTGCTACCTACATAGTCCCGGTGAAAAAGGACCTCAGGCCGATGTAGTTCTCCCATAAGCTAGGGAAGAATATGAGGAGATATGAGAATGAGATGGTAGGTTTTAGGCATGATTTGGGTTTAGGTCTGTTAGGTGTGGGTGAGTTGTGGGAAAATTGGTATAGGTGATTTTGATTGTGGTAGAAGAAGAAGATTACCCCAAAGGTAAGCGTCGAGGACCAAGTCTGTATAAGGTAATCAATACGTAATAAAGAAGGTTAAAAGATAAGAGGGGGAAAGAAAGCCACCTGATTGGTTAGGATCATACCGAGTAGGTCATACCTTGGAGGAGGTGATGGATGTAAGACCCTAAAAGACATTGCATGATTGATTATTCTAAGGGTGAAAAGTAGTCACATGATCACCAAATGTCATGGTTTCAAGAGGTCCCTTGAGGTGGTAGGAAATGGGAGTGTGAATGGTGAGAGGGGTGAAAGGTGGTTAATTTTTATATGGTATGAGGTAGCATGCTCTTTGGGCAAGAGATCCAAGGTCACAATGGGCAAGTCCATGACTAAAAGATTTTTGTGTTGACTGATATTTGAGATAGACTGATCGATGTGGGAAGTCTATATGGGATGAGGAAATTAACTCCTTGAGGTCTTCGTGAAGCTGATCGATGCGGGAAGCTTCAGATTCTCTCTTTTTTTTTTTTTTTGAAAAAGAGCTTTACATAGTTGTCCTTCAAGGGAGTAGTCTATTTATATAGTGATTGCTAGAGAGGAAGATGTCCTTTTGAGGGAGTCATCTTTTTATTGGAAGTTTGACTCAAGGAGTTGGATCCCATGTGAGGGCTTTGAAGTCATGGACAAGACCAAGGTGAAGAATAGGATTCTTGTTTAGAAAGTAGGGTGAAATGACCATGGGATCTCATCTAAAGGTAGATGAAAAGTATCCATGAGAATCATGCTATGTGCAGTGCCGTGGTACACATATTCAAGAGAAGATAAAAGTGATGGGTATGCACATGATTCTTATTTAATCATTGGTGATGGTGTAGGAAGTGGATAGTGCTCAAGGGATGAGCATGGAAAGAGGAAAAAGGTGAGGTAGGACTAAAATTCAATAGTAGAATGGTGAAGATGCAAGGCATTAAGGGGCTCAGGTTTGGGTTTACCATCGAGTGAAGATAAATGATAAGCACCTGATCCATAAGTATGGGTCACGATGTATGGTCCAAGCCAATTAGGAGAAAATTTTCCCCGTTTACTTTTTTTTTTGCTTTAGTTACATGTTGATTTTCTTTCAGGACAAGGTCACCAACTTGAAAGGTTGTTCATGGACACGTTTATCATAGGCGTTTGATACATTTTTGGTAAACTTGAAGGTGATCAAGAGCATTAAGATGACATGTTCATCTAATAACTCAAGTTGTGCTAAATGGTCTGATGAAATTCATCATCATTGAGCATGTCATGGAGAGAAATGTGGAGTGAGGGAATCTAGACTTTGAGAGGTAGAACAACCTCTATACCGTAGACCAGAGAAAAAGGGTGTAGGCAGTGGAAGTGTGAATACTAGTGTGGCCCCCATAGGGAAAATGAATGTATATATGCAGTCCTTCCCAGTATCGTTAACCACTTTCATGAGAATTTTTTTCAAGGTTTTGTTAGTGGATTTGGCTTGGCCATTGGTTTGTGGGTAATAAGGTGATGAGAAACTTAGTTGAATGCCGAAGGCGTCACAAATTTTTTGCAATGTTTTATTTTTGAATTGTTTTCCATTATCAGTGATGAGGTGATGAGGAACACCAAAGTGAAAAATGATGTGATGATTGATGAACTCACATATTTTCTCAGCTTTTGTGGAGATGAGTGGTATGGCTTCAACCCATTTTGTGTAGTATTCGGTAGCGGTGATGATCCATTGATGTCATTGGGAAGAATGGGGATTGATCTCTCGACAAGATCCAAACCCCATTGAGAAAAGGGCCAAAGGTCACGGGTGACCTGTAAGGCATGACTGGGTGTATGATGAAGGTTGGCATGTTGTTGGCATTTTACACAATGCTTGACGTAGTCACAACAATCATGGTTAAGGGTCGGCTAGTAATAGCCTAGGTGAAGAATACGCTTAGCAACAAGCAAGGCCACTGAAGTGACCTCCACATATGCCATCATGAACTTCCTTAATGGTATAAGGAATTTCAGAACTCGTGAGGCATCGTAAGATAATACCATCAAATCCATGCTTATAGAGGAGGCCCCCATGATGACGTAATGAGAGACCTTTTTAAGGAAGGTGCGTTGTCCATTATGGGTGAGATCAGGAGGTAAGATGGAGAGAGAAAGATAGTCGGAGTATTGTTTATACCAAAGGTCACTGGGTCAGGGGGTGATGGTTTCGATGGAGTAAATGTCATGAGGTAAATAAGAGGGTGATTGGAGTCATTGTATGGTGACAAATATTTTAGAATCGGTAGGTGAAGTGGGTATTTGAGAAGCCAAGTAGGCCATGGTATCTACAAATTTGTTGGTTGAACGGGGGATGGTTTGAAGGGCGTAATGGTCAAAGGTGGTCAAAAGTATGTCTACATGATGTTTATACTTTTGAAGTATCTCATTATGACATTGGTATATACCATTGACTTGGTTTATGACCAATTGAGAATCACCAAAGATGTTGATTGATTTGACATCTAGGGCGTAGGTGGCTTGGAGACCTAATACGAGTGCTTCGTATTGGCAATATTGTTTGTACAATCAAAATCAAGTTTGAAAGACAAAGGCATGGGTTCACCATCAAAGAGGAATGAGGATAACACCAGCCCCCCCCCATGTTGACACTTGGAACCATCAAAGAAGAGTGTCATTTGGTAAGTGGGTTCATCAGGGAAAGGGTAGCAATTGACTCATCTGGAAAGTCAAAATTAGAGGGTTGATCCCCGGAAATAGGTGCGTCGGCCAATTGGTCGGTGATAGCTTGGCCCTTGATGGAATTTTTGATGGATGAATTGAGGTCGAGGTCAGCCAAAAGCATAAGCCATGTGTGTGCACATTGATTTTGATAAGGTTTGGCATACATGAAGTGTAAGGGGTCGGTGTTGGTCACAACATAGGTTTTGTGGTTGAGTAGGTAATGGCGGAGTTTTGTGGCAATGAAAACTAAGGCTAAGAAAAGTTTTTTGGGATGGGTGTATCGGGTTTGTAGTCCAAAAGAGTATGGCTTATGTAATAAACCACCTGCTCCCTGTGTTGTTCATCGCATGATGAGTGAGCATGGCCCCCAAAGAGTGATCGGTAGCTGAGATGTATAGGTAGAAAGGTTGATCATCTTTAGGTGGAATGAGTATGGGGGGTTGAAGAAGGTATTGTTTTAAGGCCTCAAAATCTTTTGTGGCAATCATCATCCCATTTAAAGGAGACATCCTTCTTGAGAAGGTGATGAAATGGTTGACACCGATCAGACAATTGTGAAATGAAATGGTGAATAGACTGCAACTTACCTTGTAGGCTATGGAGTTGCCTAAGGTTAGTGGGTGGAGGCATTTCTAGAATGGCCTTGACTTTTAGCAAGGTCAACTTCTATACCGTAGGGAAATGATAAATCCCAAGAGTTTTCCTGAGAGGACCGTGAAGACACACTTCTTGGGCTGAAGGTGAACACAATATTTAATAAGGTGGTCAAAGATGGTTTTTAGGATGGTGAGGTGCTCGGAGTGGTGTTTAGATTTGGAAAGGAGGTCATCCACGTAATCTTCCAATATATGATGCATGATGTCATGGAAGATGTAAGTCATAGCTTGCTGATATGTGGCACCAACATTTTTAAGGCCAAAAGGCATGACTCGATAGTAGAAGGTCCCCAAGGGGTGATGAATGTGGTTTTGTGTTGATCCTCTGGGGCAAGTAAGATTTGGTTATAACCGAGAAGCCATCCATGAGTGATAGCATCTCGTGACCAGCGGTAAGGTCAACCAGTTGGTCAATACTAGGTAGAGGAAAGTCATCTTTTGGGCAAGCTAGATTGAGGTCATGGAAATCCATGCAAATGTGAGAGTCCCCCCTATTCGCAGCCTTAGTGATAGGGACAATGTTAGAAATCCAATGAGGATAATCAATGGGTAATATGAAGGAAACAGAAAGAAGGTGTTGAAGTTCTTCTTTGACAAGAAGGGCAATGAGGGTGCATTTTCCTCAGCTTTTGTTTGATGGGCTTGGCATCGGGAATGGTTATGATATTGTGGACCACTATGGTGGGGTCAATACAGGCATGTCTATGTAAGACCAAGAAAAAGCGTGGTTATGGTTTTTGAGAAAAGAGGTGATGGCTTCTTGTTCAACAACATCTAAAGATTGACGATCTTTAGGATGTGTGGGTCATCCTGAGTATGAATGTTGATCTCGATAGTCGATTCATTCAACATGGTTTGCATCTCAGAGGGTGACCGATGAATATATGAGTCTTATGCACCAAGGTAGGTGAGTATAGATTCATCATCCTGACATTGAATGATGTTAATCGAAGGTGTATCATCATCGATCATTTTAGGATATAGGAAGGGAAGAGAGGAAGGAGCCTCACCCTCGCGTTGATAAGTCAGAGGCCCCAAGGAGATGGTGTTTATGAAAAAAAAAAAAAAAAAGTTAGGAGGAATGGATTTTGGATCCATCGACTCCATCGGTGAAGGTGGTGATGGTGGTGAAGAAGGTGGAGAAGGGTTGATGTCCTCGATGAGTTCAATGAGCCTTCTTGGTAGGTGGTTCAGCAAAGCCGATACCACTACGGTCGTTATGTTTGTGGGTAGTACATGGAATAATAGTATGGTGGCCTTGCTCATAAAATCCAAAACCAAAACCCTTCCATGCACATCGGTGTAGGAAGGTGTGGGAAAAATGGTGATTGGTGAGTGATTGGAAGTCGGTGGAAAATGGGTGGGTTTGTGAGTGGGTTGGTGTGTGTAAGTGGTAGTATCAAGTCCCCCATAGGTGAGACTAGTATGAAGGTGGGGAGGACCATAAAGGAGATGCTCTCCTATGTGGTGATCATAATGAGGGTGTTGGTGAAGACTTCCATACTCTTGTGGAGTAAGGAATGTGTTGACACTATATAGGTGATACTCCCCAGAGTGAGGCATTGAAAAATGCCTTCCAAGGGATCGGTGGTTGGTATGTGGGTAGCTGGAATAGATGATGTGTGAGGTTGATGTGGAGGTGGAGCTAATGGATTGGGAGGCTGATGGTTTGGCCGTGGAGGTTGTGGTAGTGGTAGGAATGGAGGAGGCATGTGCGGTTGAGGTAGTTGATTGTATTAGTAAGTGGAGGTGTAGGTGAAGTGGTAGTGGTCATGGAGGTAGATGCCTTAATGGGTATAAGCATGTCATTGGGTGGTAAAGCATGTTGCATGTTTTAAAAGGTGATGGATCAGCTGGAATAGTATAGGTGTGTCCTTCATGCTCAAACTTTACACAATGATGCAAAGTGGAAGGAACACAACCCATGACATGAATCCAAGGTCTGTCCAAGCAACAAGTTATATTGAATTCCCCCTCCAAGAGATGTAAAAATAACTCTGGAATAGTGTGGCCCCCACGTGAATGTGGAGGATGATGGTGCCTAGTGTAGAGGTGATAGCATCATTGAATGAATGCAACATGATGAGGATGTTTATGCATGTAATTGTTAGGTATGCATTTGAGTGAATGCATGGGATGAAATGATATTAATGCTAGCACCCCCATCGATCATGACATGTCGTATACATGTATATCATCGATGTGGACAGAGATGAAGAGAGCTGGGTCTGGATCATCTGTTTGGTGTGGTGTGATCTCTTCCTCTGAGAAGCTAAGGGAGGCTACTTGGTGAGTAGGTTGAGGTGTGGATAAAGGTGGAAATTTGGTGAGAGAGGCTACATGATGGGGTGTGATAATGGAGGCTATGGGGTAGGTCATTGGGTAAAACCTCAATAGATTGCAAGGACCTCCATGAGAGCTTGATGATGGGATTCGAGGTTTGGATGAGGTCATATAAGGACATTTTGAGGGGGGATTGGTGTAGTTGTTTGAGCATCACGTGGTGTGTGACCCCATTAGAAATAGGATATGTGGGGCCATGGATAGTGATTTTAGGTGTGGGTGTAGATGGTATGTTGGGTATAGGATTGGTTGGTGAGTCAGTTGCCTTTTCCTTGCCTTTGTCCTTTTGAGCATGGGTAGCAACGTGGATCATGTTGATCTGAGGTGGGGAGGTAGGTGAGGTAGGTGAGCCATGAAAGGTATGGTGACATGAAGGGAAAAATCCCAATGGTGGGAAGGAGCTTTGTGAGATGAGCTGGGCACATCGACATTTGGGTGGAGGTTTGGTGAGGTCATTGATGCAAACCATGTTAATTTCAAATCTGGAGGTGGTTCTAGGAGCTGTGGGGGTAAAGGTCTAGGTTGTTGAGTAGGCAGTGAGGGAAGAGTTATGGGAATGGGTGTTGGTGAAATGGGGTCCTCATCAAGAAGGTCATCATCATCGTCAAAGTTTTTCTTCAGGAGGACACAACTGGATAAGAACATGGTTTTCAAAGCCTTAGTTCTCACATCATGTGTCTGGCACACACGATGGTAGGCACAAATTTTAGTGTCATCAAACCCTTTTGGCTTGGGTTTGAGAGGGTCATAAGGTCTGAGTGGTGGTAATGTGATGACAGAAGTCTCAAGGAGGTTGGTTAAGATTTTGGCATAGGACCCTGCTAGTGGGTCATGCAATGGGAAGTGAAAGTGGGTTTGGGTGTAGGTGTGGTTGATTGTTGAGGAATGGTCTTTAGGAGGGGGAGTGGGTTGAGCTATGGTTTTGGGTGTTGGTGTGGTCTTGGGTGTTGGTCATTTTTTTGGGTAGGGGTATGGTAGATGAACTGGTAGGAGGGTGTATGGTTGTTTTGACTACCTTATTGGAGGGTAGTGGATTTTTTGTCTTTGGGTTGCACCTTCTTGGGTAAAGGTGATATGGGTGTATGAGATCTAGAGGGAAAAGTGGATGGGGAAGAGGGTGAGTTACCCATGGGGATAATGGAGGTGCTGTGAAGGTAGATGATGTGGGTCGTGCAGGGGGTGTGAGGGAAAGAGACTGAAGTGTAGTGGGTAGTGAAGAAGTAACCGATGGTATTGGAGGTATGGGTGGTAAAGATGTTGTAGGTGTGGGTGTAAGTCATGTCGGGTGCTTGGGTATGTTAGAGGTTTGTGAGGAAGGAATGGGTTGTTGTGTTTTTGGTTTACTGATGGGTGGAGGTTTCTTAACCATGTTGGGAGGTTGAGGTCCTAAGAGATGGATGAAAGGGTGAAGGTGATGAAGGTGTGATTGGTGCGGTTGGGGTATGAGTTCTATGGGCTTGGTTTCTTGTTTGGGTGTGGAGTAGGTTTGGTGTTGACTTTGGAGGATGTAGCTAAATCTAGTTTGATAGGTGGATGAGTAAGGTTGGTGGTTGGGGTGACCCCTAAGGTAGTAATAGGTTTAGTCGAGGAAGATGATGTAGGTGTGGGTTTGGATTTAGATGTATGTTGGGTTATGGGTAAGGGTGTGTGTTGAGCTATGATGGGTGTCGTGGAAGAAGTTGTGATAGAGGTGGTTGTGTTTGGTTTGATTGGTGAAATATTTTGGGTAGATAGTGGAAGTGTCAGCAAGTGACATCTGCATTTGTGTTGAGAGGAAGCAGAAGACACCCCCAAAGTAAGGCTCTATCCACATAATCTAAGTGATCGGCTAAGTGTGAGAATGCATGCACTGTAGGTGAGGTTGATGAGGACCTAATGGAAATTCCCATAAAATTTGTCTTAGAGATGGGGAATTTTGCTAGCTTTGGCTTCCGTGGGTAAGAGAGCTGAAAGTAAGTCTATAGGATCTTGGGTAGCTGATGGAGAATGATCACCTAGAGGAAAAGGTATCTCTACTGGGTCTTTGATAGGTGGAGGAGATGATGGGTGCTCCTCATATTGGGGGTGGAGGAGATGATGGGTGCTCCTCTTGTGGGTGGAGGAGATGATGGGTGCTCCTCTATGGGTGGAGAGATGTGGTATCTCTCCCATGGGCTGGGAGAAGGTACTTGTGGGTGATGCTCTCTAGGTGGAGAAGCCAAAGGTGAAATAGTCTTGATATTAATGGAAGGCTCCTCCATGGGTGATGAAGGAGGTGAAAGGTGTTCCTCTATGGGTGGAGGAATAGGTGAGGTGGGTTCAAGTGTAGGTGGAGGACTTTGGGCTAGGATTTCCTCGATGGAAGGAATATGAGGTAATTGGGAAGCAACGGGTGTATCGCTGAAAATAGCATGGACCTCGTGGGTATGGCTATCATGAGTTGAGTCTCTCCGGTTTGATAGAAGAAGGGGCATGATTAGGAAAGGGTTTCTTGAAGATGTGTAGGTTTTGATTGGTAGGTGCATTAGGATTATCCATGGTTAACTCACCTTTCTCGAGCATTTCTTGGACAATGTTTTTGAAAGTGATGTAATTTCCATCACTATGACCCTTTACTCGATGGTAGTTGTAGAAGAATTGTGCTCTTTATACCATGTGGGTGTGGGGGAGAGAAGGTCAAAACTAGTGTGTGGTTTCATGGGAGGAAGGGTGATGGCCCCAACTTTGATGAGCTTTTCTAAGATAGAAGAATAAGGTTCCCCAATTGGGGTATATTTCCATTGTTCCATCTGAATTGAAAAGTCTGAATGGGTGAGAGATTAGATGAGGGGCTAGCTTGATTTGATGGATGAGCTGGGCCAGCTTTGAGTACCACTGCGTTAGTGGTCCCCTTGGCCTTTGAATAATTGTTTTGTGGTTTTGAAGAAGAAGAGGTATCATTGACTTGAATGTCGAGTTCTTATTGCGTAATTGGATTTTCTTCTCTTCGATAGCCCGAATCTCTAGCTTTTGTGCCATGGTGAATGCTTCATCGAAGGTTGGAAGGTTTGGACCTATAAGGGTTGGTGAGATATGTCTAGCACAAGCCCATGTGAAGAGTTTGATGAGTTTGGTTTGTGGTAGTTGGAATGTGAGTTGATTGATCAAGCTATACGCCAATGAGCAACAAAATCTATGATAGATTCATCATCATACTGATGCGTAGAGTATAGGTCAGTCATGGTAACCTTCTTAATGATATTAATGGAGAAGTGATCAAGAAGGCTTGGGCTACCTGATTAAATGAGAATATAGAGTGTCTAGGTAACCCACTATACCAATCTAATGCGTGGGTCCAGTCAGAGACATGGGAAAGGTCCTCAAGAGCAAAGCATCATCATGGGTGATCAGATAACACCCGTGTTTGAAAGACCACAAATGTTGTTGTGGGTCTTCTTTGCTATTGAAATGGTTGAATTTAGGCATTTCCCAATGCATGGGATATGGATGGATAGGAATGGATGGATGTATAGGCTCATTACAAATCTCATCGTAGGTGAGAGTGTTGTGGGAGCTAGAAACCGATGCCTCCAATGTCTGCATCTTGTCCATCATTAACTTAATTAGGTCATTGGTAGGTTGTGATGGATGGGTGACTCTGTAGCGTAAGAGGGTTGGTGTTGGGCATATAACGGGGGTGGCATTCTAGTATATGGTGCTTGCCGTATAGGTAGATTGAGAAGAAGGTAGTGAAATAGGGGGTACGTACCAGAGTGAATAATAGATGAAACAGGAGGCTGTTGATAGTACGTATATGGAGGTGGAAGGGTCGTGGTGACCCTAGTGGCAATGGGGGCTAAAGATTGTGGAATAGAAAGGATGACATTTTGAAAAGGGGTAGGGGTCCAACACCGGGGGTGGTTGTGTAGCTATGGGTATATGTGAGATAATAGGTGTGGATGAGGTTGTGTTCTAGGTGGTTGGCGAAGGTATAGTGGATGTGGCGGGTGCAATGGATGTAGTAGATGTGGCAGTCATAGCGGGTATAGGGCCTAGCTATGAAATGACTGGGGGTAAGGTAGATGTGGGTAGTGGAGCCAGATGGGGCTGATGTAGGAGTGGGAATGAGAGTCGGGGGGATAGATACGGGCATGTCGTATATCAACTGACCGAGGCATCTCGAGTGGATGAGTGGGAAAGGTAAAACTGCAAGGCGGTAGGATTTTGGTCAAGGAGTCGTGTGAACTCCTCGTCTCTGTGGTGATAGTGATAGGTTGGGTAGGATCCATGGGTGATAAAATAGAAGGTGGTGAAGGACTAGGGGGAGTGGTTGATGGACTGGCATGGAATATGGGGGTTTGCTTGGCTTTGGGTCAGCACCATGTGAACAGGTACTGATCGGGTTGGACTATTTTCTGTAAATGACACATAGAAATATATAGTAGAGATAGGAGAAACATGTGGTAGTAGGTGGATTGGGGGTTAAAATTCAATTTTGGAAAATGACACAGGATAACCGATGTCGGTTAGGTTAAACCGACGCCGGTCATAGGTAACCATTGTTGGTCACTGTGGAAAGTGGAAAGTTGGTCAAAAACAAGGTAAAAGGCCAATAATTTGCCAAGTATGCAAGATGTTAATGGGACTTACAGTAAAGTGAATGGATATGATAAGAGTGTGCAGAGACTTTAAAAAGTCAAAAAGAAGGTGAATAGGTGTCCTTTTTTGGGTAGGTTAACAAAAAAAGAAAGTGAACCGATGCGGTTAGGTAAAACTGATGATGGTAGAGAGAGGGTAACGACGATGATGGTTGCTTTGGACCGACACCGATTCTTGTGAAATTGAAACAATGATGAAGAAAATGTGGTTGTGAGTTAAAATTAATGTGGAATCAAACCCAAAATCCTGAGAATGATGAGAATATGGTCCAAGCACACTCGGATGAAGCTGGAATACACCAACTATGATGAGAGAGTGTGCAAGGAGAAATAAGAAAAAAAATGAAAGCGTGACCTCTCACCTCAAAAATGCAAGCCAAAAGAAACACTAAGAAAAATATGATCCTAAGAGTGCCTTTTCTATTATGTTTGTTTAGCTTATGCTATTTAAGGACTGACTCATGAATTGTAGAATAGATTTTTTTGGTGAGGATGGCTTCCTACGAAGAAGGAGATCTACAAGGAGAGGTTTTAGGTATGTTATGGCGGGGGCGGGCCTCCTCGATATGACTACTTGGATAGAGATAACCAAGTGGGGTGCCCCTTATGTGTCGTGATCGTGTGATCACCTACAACTTCTTCGGGTGAGATGTTGTTTAAGAATGTGTATATTTTCAATTTTGTGGTGTTTGGATAAGACTCAGAGAGAGAGAAAGAGAAAGAAAGTGCTTTCTATGATTTATTTGTCAACCATCAGTTGGGAATGACTTCCAGCGTATAGGTTGCCCTCAATTAATGTGAGCTAATGTAAAAAAGTAGAATGAAATGCAATGATTTTTAAACCCAAATCGAAATGTAGAATTTGATGCCACAAATAGATGAATAGGAGAAGGGATGCTCTTTCACTAATGTGATACTAATGAAAGGGAAGAAATGTTCATTTTAAGCACCAAAATATGATTGCTTTTAGACAATAGAAGAGAAGAAGATTCAGGGGAGAAAGTTTAATGTAAGAACTTTTTAGAAAAGAAACAAACATACAACATTTTCACCTAGAAATGAAAGAATGCAAAGAACCCGAATGGGTCCCACCAGGTGTGCCAAAATGTTTCACCTGATTCTAGATTTTTTGAATGTTGATGAAACAAATAAGGGTAATGGGTTAGGAGGAATACTGTATTGAAATGTTGGTTGTAGGTTGTTGCGCGTGTATGACTTCTGAATCCACATAGCTGATCGTGAGAGCTTCCTTTTTTCTTGGAGGAACTACCTGAAATGGAACACAAGACCACCAAATAAAAGTTAAACAATATATGTAGTGGACTTGCCTAGTGTGTGCTAGATCCGGGAAGTGTGATACTTCCTAGATGAGTTGTCAATCCACTATTTAAAGAAAATTAATGTGAGAAATAAAGGAAATCCTACTGTAGTTAAAATGATTTAGGTATCTCATTCATCTACAATAAGAAAATTCATTCACAATAGGCTAGGCTATGATTGAATCTGAAGGTCAAGGTCTTTGTCAAGGTATTGGTATTGGTCAGGGTGAGATTCTAGGTGGTTTTGGGTATTTGGTGGAAGTTTAGGAGCTCTGTTCTTGGTTTTTGGTAAAAGACACAGAGACCGACGTCGGTCTGGTATGACCGGTATCGGTTTAGGCTAACGGCGATGGTTGTGGGTAACCGGCATCGGTATGGTTGGGGTACAGAAACTCAATAAAACTTGGTTGGGTGATAGATCTGAGGTTAGATGAAGATGGAAGGGAAATGGCAAGATTCGTATGGATCCAGGATATGCACAAGAATGATTAAGGTCTAGGTATGGGAAATGTAAGGGTGTGGATAAAAATATGGTCAAGTTTGCATGGAGGTAGATGATGGGGGAATGGAAATGAGAGAAAAAGCTAATAACAGATGTAAAAGGATCTACCAAATGATGAATAGATGAGTGTTGGTTAACAAAACTTACTATTTATATGAGCTTGATGCCTAGTTGGTAATGGTGGGTGATCAAATGGAATGAACTTGATGTAGTGTTGGTGCACTTCCCGGATGCTCCCGTGAAGGTAGATGGTTGTGTGATTGCTTTAGGTATTGGCTATGGATGCTCTGATGTGTATACTAATGTTGGTTCTGCTTGCATGTAGCTCTGGTTTCGTCACTTGTTCTCAAAAGATGTGATTATCTCAAAAATGTGCCAACCTCAAAATAAGGTTGTTTTTGGGATTAAATGGTAACCGACGGTGGTTCCGGCTTAACCGGTGGTGGTTAAGGGTAACCGGCGTCGGTTAGGGTGGGATTTCCTAGGTTTACTAAACTAGGTAGATCCCCTTGATTTTTTGGGATCTCGTTTCATTTTACTCCCGTGGATTAGCATGGAAGCTTCCTTCTAACATGGTGGGAATGTGGTTAGAGGGAATGTAGGCATTGATTTTTAGGGTTTGGGTAGGTCTTAGTTAGTTATGGCAACTTACTAAGAATAGGTCTTAGGGTGAGGTGGCTTGATGAGGTGTCTAGGTGAGGTGGATATGTGGGCATTATCCCAATTAGGATATTTAAATAATAAATATGGTGAGGATAATGAATTAATTAATTTAATTAATTTAAATTAATATTATAGTGGGGTGAAAATTTTAAAATAAGGAGAAGGAATTAGTGAGGAGTGTGTAGCATAAAGAAGATTTTATAAAGAGAGAACTAGTTGAGTGCGAAAGGGAATAAAATGTGTGTAAAAGGAAAAATCAAATATTGTGTGACAAGAGAGAAAAAATAAAGAGAACGTATGCACTTAAGTACCAAAAAAATATCCTAAGGACAACATATGAATAAAAATCATGAGTATTTCACCAACATGCATCATCACACAAGATTGTCGCACCAAAGAAGGAGGCTTAAAATTGGATAAGATGGATGTTTAGATCATGAGCACATGAGAAGTGCTTAGTATCGCAAATAGAGAGTGTAATGGATTACATGATAAAAGATATCTTAGGGGAACAAAATATGGGTTGTGTAATAGAGGAGACCCCAATGGAAATATGGATGAAAGAATAATATGTGAGATGAGAAAATATGAGAGAAGGAGTTGAGTAATTCATAAAAATAAACACACCCAACAATGGGAACACCATTTCATAGGAAATAAACATGAAGAAATAAGTTTACATGTAGGAAATTGAAGCATAGTAATCTAAAAAGGAGTCTTTGAGAGAACACCAGAGGAATAAGAGTGTGCAAAGTAGCATACAAGAGAAAAGAGTGTAAATATAAGGTGGAAGTTTGTGGTGAAAATTAATTTCCATGAAGGAAAACAATGAGGAGTGATTAGAGAAAGAGAATGCAAATATGCACAATTTGAGAGGTACATAAAGAATGTGTAAACATGGAAGAGTGTAATAGTGGTATAGTGACACCGCAAAGAGACGTAGTAGTTTCCTTATAGATAATAGAAGAGGGGATAATTTTTAAGCCAAAATTATGTGAAATGAATAAGGTGTAATAGAAAGAGAAGAGGAAAATTAAAGTGGCTAAGAAAAGCCACACTTGAAAGAGGGAAGAATATGTTTCCCATAGCCATTAAGGTAGATTGCATGGTGAATAAGTGGGAATGTAACTAGGAGATAAGGTACTAAATAAATTGCATGATTATGAAGAGGCATAAGAGAAGGGGCTAAGATGATAGATTATCCAAGATGAAGTAGAGGAGATAATTTTTTGAGTAGAAAGATAGTAGCCTAGAAAGGTGCAGAAAGATGGATTGTGGCCCCACAGGGGTCAAGAGAAATATAAGTGAAGGAAAATATTATGATAATATATTAGGAAGGGAGATGAATATTTCATGAAAGAAGTACATAATGAAGTGAATCCCAATATAGAGAAGGGTAAATTTAGATAAGAAATCTAGAATGGATACTTCCACGGTGGATCCACAACCACAAGTGTGCAAAGGGATGGGTGCATAAGGGAGAAGAGGAGTGTGATAGAAGATAGTTATTATAAGAAACAACATGAAGAGGAGAAGGTGCATAGAAAATAATATAGTTGGTAAGTGCACAATTGCATAATGCATGAGAATAATATGTTATAGTAAAAATATGACAAGAAGAGGAAATATGAACAAGTGCACATGGATAAAATTTGTAGAAAAATCTGTAGAGATAAGAAGGGTGTAAATAAAGAGAATATTGTAAAGAAATAAAGTATATATATATGAAAATTCTCACAGTTGAAGAAAATACTCAAAGGATTTAGATAGAGGTGAATGGACGTAGGAAAGTGAAATATTGTATGGTGGAGAAATCATTATAAGAGTATAATCAAAAGTATAATAATTAACAAAGAAGCCTTAGGATGAGAAGGATGCTTCATGGTGGGAAAAATCTCACGTAATGGAAGATTTTTCTAAATAATATGATTGTGAGAGAGAAGAATAATTTTGACAAGGAAATACTAACATATGATCAATGAGAAGGATCCATTTGAAGGAGGTATGATATGGTGGTGATTTTCATCTCATCAAAGTGCACATGATAATATACAAGAGTCACCAATAAGTGATGAGGAACTGAAATATATTCCATCAAAAGCATCGAGGATAGGATGAGGCTTAAAGGATGAAGGATTGGGACTATTTTCCTTGATAGTTAAAATGGTTGTATTAACACTTACTCAATATACTTGAGGTAGACCTCAATTTTAATTACCTTGGGTATTTGATGCGGGGAGCATATAATGTTTTGAAAAAAATACAAATTATTTAGATAAGTATGGGTGTGCATAGAATTTGGAAATAAAATAACAAGGAATAATAAGCATGAAAAAATAAGAGGAAGTTTATATGCAAGTATTAACAATGAATACTTGACATAGAAACAAGGCGGTGCTTGTGTATTTTATTAATATAAAAATCAAGCATTACAAACAAATGAGAGAGATGTAATATTTATAGATATTGGACATCTTCTATCTCATCAACAATATATGGAAACAAATCACCTAATATGAGAAAATATGCAGAAATAACATATTGCCCCTAACTTCCCCTATTTCCCCTCATGGAAATCATCCGAGAACAAAAATATGCAAGATAGAACATGATCCCACAAACATAGGGATGAGAACACTATCACTTAGTTAACTAAACGATGAGGATAACTAATACCTATTTACATAAGTTTAAAGTATTTAAATTAAATACTTTAACTTATTACATTTATTCAAATATCAACTAATGATGAATTAAGCTAAGTTTAATTCCTAACATTCCCCCTTAATTCAGCATGGTCTCAAGTGAACAGAGAGAAATTCTCTAAAACCCTCAAATTTACCTCGAGCAAGTGACTTTGTGAAGACATCTACATGTTGCATATTTGTTGGGAAATATTGGAGCTAAATGTTGTTTTTCTGAACATGTTCATGAATGAAATGTACTGCACCTCAATGTGGTTGGTGCACTAATGAAAAATTGGATTCCAAACAAGTTTTACTACTCCTTTGTTTTCAACATGTAGGATAGTTGGATCTTTCTGTGGTATTCCCAATCCTTCAAGTATACGTCAAAGCCATATCACTTCACAGATAGCTCCACTGTTGCACGATATTTTGATTCTATGGAGGATCTTGAAATACAAGTTTTCTTCTTACTCCCCCATGATATCGGTCAAGATCCCAAAAAGAATACAAATCCTGAAGTGGATTTCCTATCATTTATGTTTCATGCATGATCTCGAATATCCTATCAAGAAGAATTTATTATTCTTCTTATATTCTTTTATTATTCATTCCATATTTCCTTTGATGTACCTTAATATCTACTTTCTTCTTTCCAATGAGAAACCCTATGAACCATGAAAGATATTTGACTACATAGCTGATATCCGGCCTAGTGTAAGTCAAGTAGATGAGACTCCGATCAACTATTGATAGAGAGTTGCATTTACTTGTGGTGATGGATATGTTCGAAACAATTGAAGTCTTGTCTCCATAGGTGTGGAAAATGGCTTATAATCCATCATATTGAATTTCTCAAGCATTGTCTTGGCATATTTCAATTGTGACACAAAGATATGATTTTCTCTTTGCCAAACTTCAAGTCTAAGACAATAATGTAGAAGCCCAAGATCTGTCATGTCAAATGATCATGTTAGATATTTCTTTGTTGACTCAATCATCCTCACTAATCCTCCAGTGATGACTAGATCATCAACATAGACTATAACGATCACTATCTCACCCCCTTTTATTTTTGAGATAGAGATTATGATCGTATGGAATATTGTTGAATCCATGTTGAATGAGATGCTCATCAATTTTTATGTACCATGCCTTGGGAGATGGCTTTAGACTATATAGTGATTTTTATGAGTTTACATACCTTTTACTCTTTACGTGGTATAAAAAAACCTTCTGGTTGAGTCATGTAAAATTCTTCCTGTAAATCACCATTAAGAAAGACACTTTTCACATCCATTTAGTGTATTTTCCAACCAATTTGTGCAGCTAGAGAAAATATTAACCTAAAATATTTTATCTTAGCTGTGGGAGAAAAAGTCTCCTCATAATCAATGCCTTCTTTTGAGCATATTCCTTAGAACTAGTCTAGCCTTGTGTTTATCAATTTTCCATCTGCTTTGTACTTTATTTAGAAGATCCGTCTACATCCAATCATTTTTTTCTTGGTGGAAGATATGTAAGTTTCCATGTATTATTTTTCATAAGCAACTTATATTCTGCATCTATAACATCTTTCAAGGTTTAGACTTTAGGGATTTGAAATTATGGATGGCTCAAGTAGTTTCAAAAAATTTACCCATTATGGCCAAATTGACCTCATTTGAGCCATATTGGGAGTCCTCATTCCAGTTGGTAGATGTGTCGGGATACTATCCAATTTTTCATCTCTCATCATACTTGTATATCATTTAGGCATACTTTTAGTGGTTCTTGTGGGAGGTTGAAGTTCACCATCTTCCCCATCATTACTTGTCATCATCAAAGTGATTACCATCCTCTATTTTCACCGCAAGGATGATTTTTCATCATGTGAGTGTATGGAAGGAGCGTCTTCTTCTTTCTTATCAAATAACTCAACATCCCGACTAGTGTATACCCTTCTTGCTCTTGGATCCATAAGTCTATAGCCAATTGATTCATCAATGTATTCCAAGAAGATAAGTTTTTTTGATTTCATATCAAGCTTATTTATTTTTTTCTTAGGAATGTACATACTTTTTTTACACCCAAAATATCTAAGGTGTGAAATAAATGGCTTATGCCCTGACCATGCTTCTAAGGTGTTACTCCATCAAGAGCTACAGTGGGAACTCTATGTAGTAAATAGACTACCATTTTATCTTCTTCAGCCCAAAATGTTTTTGATAAACCTACATCATTAATCATACAATGCACCATATCCATGATAAAATATTTTTCCTTTAAACAACAAAATCTTGTTGTGGTTTGTGAGGAGGATCCATTTGACAACAAATGCCATGTGTTTCAAAAATCATTAAACTAATTGCTAGTGTATTCTCCCCCTCAATCTGAGTAGAGTGTTTTTATTTTCCTACCAGACTCTATTTCAACAAGGGATTTGAACTTCTTGAAAGTTTCAAAAGCTTGGTATTTTGTAGAAAGACAATATATCCACATTTTCTTGAAAAATAATCAACAAAAAGCATGAAATATTGAAACCCAGAGTGGCTAGGTCTCATTGGTTTACAGATCGGTATGCACCAAGTAAAGTTTTCCTAAGACCAAAATGTACTATGTTTAATTGTGATCTATATTTTTTCCTCCCAAACAATGTTGACATTTATCTCGTATCATTTTTATAAGTGGCAAACCTCTAACCATATTGTATCGATGATGTAGATCCCACTTACCTTCGACACCTTTTTCTTTGATTTTGATATTGTCGACTACACTTATGGACATTGTTGTAGCTTTTTTATTTAGCATGATACTAGATGTTAGAGATATTGGATTGTTGTTGATTTTGATTCATATATGATGCATGTGGATTATTAGAGACATTTTATATTGATGTTGATATGTTGTGGACATGGTTATTTATATATATTTCTGACATGTGATATACTTTTGTCACCGTAGTAGCTTTTTATAATTGAATTAATGTTGAGATCATTTTTGGACATGGATAAAATGTTGGATAGAAATGTTTGTAGAAATTTGTAAATAGTTTATAATTGCCTAGATGATATTAATTCATATATAGATGATTTTAGATTTATATTGCATATTTTGGCATGAATGTTTTAATGCGGCCATGAAGCTGAAGGAGGTATTATGTGTTTTGTAGGTATACATATATATTCACAACAACATCGGGGGGATTAGAGACCAACCACATTGAAATTATAGATGAATTCAACAAGGGTCACCATGGCAACATGTAATTGTGTGTGTGTTAGAATTATTTGGTTAGGGGAAAGTGTGACCAAGGGGACATGTGTTGTCTTTTGTTTTAGTTTCCCTTTTATTTATGTTAGTATGTGTTTCTTTTGAGTGATGTAATTTACTTGTTTTATTTATTTAGATTTTATGTATGTTTTTCCCCTTTATCTTAGTGGGTCTAAGTGTCTTATTAAAGTTAATAAATCTTGTCCTAAACTAATTAAATATGTGACCAAAATAAGTTCATTTATTAGACTTGATTTTCTCTTAGATTTTGTGTTGTGTGTTGAATGTTTGAGATTTTGAGTGTTGTACACTCTACCCTTCATGGGAAACTCGAATTTGGCCTTAAGGGACAATTTTGAAGGCTTGTGGGACAAGTTAAACTTGTCCCACACCTCTTAAATTGCCATACCAACCCTACCTATGGGTTGGGGGTCAAAATTAGACCCCATTAGGTGTTTTGGGAAGATAAAAAGGTGAAATGTTTATTGCACTTTCTTTCAAGTAATTAATTTTTTCCTTAGGGGGTGTGGGCTTAGATTGTGTGTGTAAGTTTCTTGTCATTCCTCTCACCCACCAATTTATGGTGCATTAGGGTTGAGGTTTGAATTCTTAGGTGTAGTTGAGGATGAGTGATGTGGCATCCTACATGGAACCACCTCATCCACCTCTCTCACTTTTCTATTTATTGAATCTCTTTTCTTGTTTCGGGGTTACTTGATCATTTTGTGCTCTTGTATTTTGGAGAGTTAGAGGATTTTGGGAGTACTTGTGGATTGTTGGAGCTTTTGGATGCTTTCTTGGTTTTGAGGAGCTTGAGAATTACTCTTAAAATAAGCTCTACTATGGAAAGGTAGGAGATTTACCTTGCTTATGTTATGCTTTATTTTGTGTTTATGTGTTTGTGTTGTGTATTGTTTTTCTTTGGAATGCTTGTTGGGTGTGGGTAGATTTCCTAAGTTTGGAGTAGGAGGAGACTATGGGGATTTTTCTTGTAGGGAGGCATAAGAGTTTACTTTCTTGTTTGGAGGGAGTTTGGGTTGGGTGCCCCACCTAGTATAAGGAATGTTTGCATTTCTTACTTGTTTCTTTTATGAGGGAGGCATAAGAGATTGAGGGAGGCATAAGAGTATGTGGGAGGTATAAGGGGTACTTGAGGGAGGCATAAGAGTATGTAGGGGATTTGAGATATGCATTGGAGGCTTTAAGGTGGGCACCCATTCCCATTGGGAGGCATAAGTGGCCTCCCCATAGGTCTTGCTCCTTTGGCTTTCATTTTAAGCCTTGTTTTTGTTGTTTTGTTGTTCTTATTTCTTGTGTTGTTGTTGTTTTGAATGTGGTTAAAATGGTTGTGAAATATTTTTTTTGTTATGGAAGCTTGTTGTTTCCATGTGTTGGAATTATCTCCCATTGTAATGTGGTTGGGGCTCGGGGGCAATGGAGAGGATGACTTCTCCTCTTCATTGGATATCTTGGTTGGGTGGAGAGTGTTTCTCTCCCCCATTTTGTTGTGAATCAAAAAAATCTTGGAGGAGATATCTTGATGGAGTTGTGAAGCTTGGAGTTTTGTTGGAGACCTTGTGAAACTTCCTTTGTGTTATTCCCACTTAGAGTGGAGGAACTTGTAATATTGTATTTTACTTTTAGTTTATATTCTTGTATGATTTCCCACTTTAAGTGGAGGACATTGTATTGATCTTGTGAAGGAAAGTTGCATTCAAATAATTATTATTAAAGTTGTATTGTATGTGGAAAGAAACAAATAAGAAAATAAAGAAGAAAGATTTGTATTGTAGAGTTAGTTTTATAAAAGAAAAGAAAGTAATTCTCTTTATTTGAAATATTGGTTGTATTGTGAGAAAAGTAGTTCTTTGTGTTAAAAGATATGAGCTATTTTCAATGGAAAAGAAAGTTTACTTTCATTGTGAAGTTTTTTTATTGTAAATGTGAAATAAGGAAATATAGAAGTTGTAAGAAGTTGAAAATGCATGCATAGTAAATTTGAATGTAAAAGAAAGTTGTAGTTATTTTGGATAGTTGAGTTATAGTAAAAATGGAAGAGAAAAAATTTGAAATAGGGAGTTGTTGCATTTTGTATTAGAAAAATAACAATGTAGAAGTAGATATAAATCCTTTATTTTACTCTTGGAATTCAAAGAAAATTAGTTGAATAAAATGGAATAGATCTTGTAGTTGTTATTATTACTATTGGATTTCAAAATGTTTTAAATGAGAAATTTTAATTAAGAAAGGATCAAATGGAAAGAAATATCAAAATTGGAAACTTTAGATGCATAAAATTAAGTTAGAATGTATTTTAGAACCTTGTAGTAAATTTTAGTTTTGTGAAAATCTTAAGAGTTTAGGTTTGTTTCTTAGAAATAGGATTGCCACCCTATCTTTGAGTTGTTGTCCCATAATTGCTGCTTAGGCTAAGGTGGCGAGTCTCAAAACCACCACTTAGTAGGCGGTGGTTCGTGTTTTGTCATCCAAGTAGGGCAGCAGTCCCAGGACCGCTGGTCTTCTCTCGAGGTGGTGGTTATCACTTACGGAAGAACTTCCCGGATCCGCACTTTGTGTAGAGTCTTTAACTGGTTTATACTAAATTTTAAGTTGTAAAATTTAACTAATAAACACCAAAAATCAAACAATGAGTAATATCATGGATTTGAGAAATAAAAACAAACAAATGGTTAAATTAAAACATTCTTTTCAGTTATAACAATGGGGTAGTGTTTGCCCCAAATAAGAAACCCCAAATTCATATAGTTTGGAAATAAAGCAAGATTGGTGAGTAAAAACCCTCCCAATCCTTGAATGGAAGTTATAACAACAATAAAACTACAACTAAAAATCTAAATAGATCCATGTATGATCCTCCATAGTTCTTCCTCCTTTGCTCCCATGGCTTCCTCTCCTCCAACCTGCAATTTCTAGCAAAACAAATACACCAATTGAGGAGAATAAAATGAAGGAAATACTTTATTCAAAATCCATAAGAATTTTTAGGGCTATTTTGGAACCCTAGGATCTAGTGGCCAAGATTGTTTTGATCTAAGGGTGGAGGATTGACCCTACTTTTGTTTAGTAGAAATGTATTTTAAATGTTTATATTAAATCCTTAAGGGTATGTGTAGATGGGTGAATGGGGCCATTTAATTACCTTGTGGTGTTAAGTCTTTATTAATCATTAGCTTGTTGTAGAATTTAATAAAAAGGACTTTAAAAAACTATTAGGATAATAAATTGAAGTAATTAAGCATGAGGTTAATCATATTTGGATTGAACATTAATTAAGAAGAGAAAACAATTAACCAAGTAAATTAGTCTATGGTACCTTCCTAATAAATAATTGATTTATGGACCTTAGAGATAAATTTGAGTTATGTTTACCCTTTTATCTTGATTTCTGGTTCTTTAATCGTAAAGTGGGGCTTAGTGGTGTAAGTTATTTTAATGAACCCTAAGGGTCAACCACCCTTGTAACATTAAGTATAGTTTACGGAGTTTGATAGGCATGGATCCTTTTCAAGCATTATATGGCGAGAGAGTACGGGACCTATTAGTTGGGATAGGTTAGAGGACATGGGTTTATCTTGGGCCATCCTTATTGCAAGACATGGAGAGCATGTTGTTTTGATCGAGACGAGAGATTATAGGAGGCTCATTGGTAGAAAAGTATGCGAGACCAACATAGATGAGATCATAGTTTATGAGGTGGGCACAAAGGTGTTCCTTCATGTCAGAGACCGATAAGATCCCTATCCCTTATGGAAAAGGTTCTAAGCTTGATCCTAGGTTTGTGGGTCCCCTTTGAGATCTTGGAGCGCATCGGTCCCTTGGCCTATCATCTAACATTGCCACCTATATTGTCTCACATATATGATGTGTTTCATATTTCGTGCTTATGAGATATATTTGATCCTTCTCACGTGCTAGATTGGACCGTATTGAAGGTGCGGGGATCGAGAGGCAAGTGATGGTGGAGGTTGTCCTCATTATAGAGTGTAGGACCTTGGGCCTTCGCAGCGAGAGGGATTGACTAGGTTCGGGTCCAATGGGATGGATATGATGAGGCTATGTCATCATGTGATCCCAGCTACATGGTAGAATGCTACATTATTATGAGTGTAGTTCCCACACTGTTCTAGTGACTTCGAGGAGGAAGTCAAGTCTAAGGGGAGGGGGTGTAGTTCCCACTTCCCTTCAACACCTTTTTGATTTTATTTCGATATTATCGACTACACTTATGGACATTGTTGTAGCTTTTGATTTATCATGATACTAGATGTTAGAGATCTTTGGAGACTCCTTTATTGTTGTTTTTGATTCATATATGATGCTTGTGGATTATTAGAGACATTTTATATTGATGATGATATTCGTGGACATTGTTATTTATATATATTTCTAACATGCGATATACTTTCGTCACCATGAGTAGGTTTTGATAATTGAATTAATGTTGTGATCATTTGTTTGGACATAGAAAAAACATTGGATAGAAATGTTACTAGAAATTTGTAAATGGTTCATAATTTCCTAGATGTTATTAATTTGTATATAGACTATTTTAGATTTATATTGCATATTTTGGCATGGATGTTTTAATTTGTCCATGAGGCCGAATGAGGTATTTGTGTTTTGTAGGTATACATATATATTCACAATAACATCAAGATGAAAGGTTTACTCAGGGATTGGAGACCAACCACATTGGAATTCTAGGTGAATCCAACTAGGGTCAACATGGCAACATGTAATTGTGTGTGTGTGTTAGAACTATTGGGTTAGGGGGAAAAGTGTGACCAAGGGGACATGTGTTGTCTTTGGTTTTAGTTTCCCTTTTATTTATGTATATCTTTTAAGAGATGTAATTTACTTGTTTTATTTATTTAGATTTTATGTATGTTGTTCCCCTTTATCTTAGTGGGTCTAAGTGTCTTACTAAAGTTAATAAATATTGTCCTAAACTAATTAAATATGTGACCAAAAGAAATTCATTTATTAGATTTGATTTTCTCTTGGATTTTGTGTTGTGTGTTGAATGTTTGAGATTTTGAGTGTTGTACACTCTACCCTTCATGGGAAACTCGAATTTGGCCTTAAGGGAAAATTTTAAAGGCTTGTGGGACAAGTTAAACTTATCCCACACCTCTTAAATTTATATACCAACCCTACCTATGGGTTGGGGGGTCAAAATTAGACCCCATTAGGTGTTTTGGGAAGTTGCACTTTCTTTCTTTCAAGTAATTAATTTTGTCCTTTGGGGGTGTGGGATTAGTTTGTGTGTGTAAGTTTCTTTTCATTCCTCTCACCCACCAATTTATGGTGCATTGGGGTTGAGGTTTGAATTCTTCGGTGGACTTTAGGATGAGTGATGTGCCATCCTACATGGATCCACCTCATCCCCCTCTCTCACTTTTCTATTTATTGAATCTCTTTTGCTTGTTTGGGGTTACTTGATCATTTTTGCTCTTGTATTTTGGAGAGTTAGAGGTTTTTGGGAGTGCTTGTGACTTTTTAGAGCTTTTGGATGCTTTCTTTGTTTTGGAGGAGCTTGAGACTTACTCTTGGAACAAGCTCTAGTATGGAAAGGTAGAAGCTTTACCTTGCTTTTATGTTATGCTTTATTTTGTGTTTTTGTGTTTGTGTTGTGTATTGTTTTTCTTTGGAGTGCTTGTTGGGTGTGGGTAGATTGACTAAGTTTAGAGTAGGAGGAGACTATGGGGAGTTTTCTTATAGGGAGGCATAAGATTTTACTTTCTTTTTGGAGGTATTTTGGGTTGGGTGCCCACATAGGATAAAGAATGTTTGTATTTCATACTTGTTTCTTTTATGAGGAAGCATAAGATATTGAGGAGGTATAAGGGGTAATTGAATGAGACATAAGAGTGCCCTGTAAGGAATTGGGATATGCATTTGAGGCTTTAAGGTGGGCACCCATTCCCATTGGGAGGCATAAGTGGCCACCTCATAGGTCTTTCTCCTTTGGCTTTCATTTTAAGCCTTGTTTTTGTTGTTTTAATTTTATTCTTTCTTGTGTTGTTGTTTTTTTAATATGGTTAAAGTGGTTGTTGTTGGTGTGTGATTTGTCGGTCATCGTCCACATCACCTAGGTGGAGTCATCTCGCCTTGCGAGAGTCATAGGTCTTAGGAAGTCAAATGACAGAGTGTCGGATTCGTAGAATTAGAATCGACATTTGTCATTTGTCAATCGTCAATGCGTCATAGGAGTTACATTCCTTATTTAGAATTGTAACTCCTCTTCTAGTGTGTCGTCATATCGTCGATCAACGTCATATCGTCGGTGGCGTCATTGATTTCTTTCCATGTTTAGGCATGGGGGTTTACACACCTATTTGTACTTCCTATTTTTAGGGGATCTATGAGAATGGAGAGACCCATTCTTCTTACTTGCAATCTTCTTTCCATTGTTTGAATCTTGCATATTGCGTTGGCTTGAGGTTACCATCGGAGTGCAACGTTGTGGTGCATCGCTTTTGACATCGGTTCTTGCGAATCCCTCTTTCATGGTATCGAGTTGGTTTGATAGAACGTGCACTCTTCGTTTCTCGGTTGTTTATTACTTTGGTTTCTTCTCATTTCCTCGTGTGCAAGTTTTTTTCAATTATCATTTTGGAATTATTGCTCACCTCGTATTGAGGTTTCAGTGATTCATGAAGTTAAGGTATTTGGTTGTTACCCCATTTTTGTTTATAAGCCTAAGTTCATATTTGGATATTTCTAGATCTTTGTGGCTGTTGTATGCAGGTTATTTCTTCTTTGGTTGTGTTGATTCAGTGCGAGGGTAAAAGAAGAGCTTGTTTTTGGCGTAGACACTGTGATTACTAGTTGGGATCGTTGTTTTTCTTCACCGGTGTATACTCGAGACTATTAAAGAGCTTCTTCTTCCTCATCGCCGTGGTTCATATTTATTTTACTTTTGTCTCAAAACATTTGAAGGAAAGTGCAGAAATAAACCTCTCACGTTTTTGCAAAACCTCTCACGTTTTGCACGATCTCTCACGAAAAGAAAGTAATTTTTTGAGAGTCTACTCACGCTATTTTTTTTGACCCTTGTTGCATTCCCACTTCAACGTTCAACCTTCTATTTTTAATTAAGAAAGGATCAAATGGAAAGAAATCTCAAAATTGGAAACTTTAGCTGCATAAAATTAAGTTTAGAATGTATTTTAGAACCTTAAAGTAAATTTTAGTTTTGTGAAAATATCAAACTTTAAGTTTTGTTTCTTAGAAACATGACCACCGGCTTTGTGCTTGAGTGGTGGTCCCATAACCAATGCTTAGGATAAGGTGGAGTCTCAGCGTCCCTCGGTAGAGAGTGGTGGTTCATGTTTTTCACTCAAGCAGGGTGGCGAGTCCAGGACCAGTGGTGCGCTCTCAGGCATCGATTTTTCACTTATAGAAGAAGAACTACGGATCCGTGCTTGTGCAAAGTCTTTAACTGGTTTATACTAAATTTTAAGTTGTAAAATTTAACTAATAATCACCAACAAGCAAACAATGAGTAATCCCATGGATTTGAGCAATAAAAACATACAAATGGTGAAATTAAAACATTCTTTTCATTTATAACAATGGGGGTAGGGTTTTCCCAAATAAGAAACCCAAATTCATATAGTTTGAAATAAAGCCAAATTAGTTGAGGAAAAACCCTCTCAATCCTTGAATGGAAGTTATGACAACAATAAAACTACAACTAAACTAATCTAAACTAAATCTTCATGTATGACCCTCCATATTACTTCCTCCTTTTCTCCCATGGCTTCCTTTCCTCTAAACTGCAATTTCTAGTAAAACAAATAGACCAAATGAGGAGAATAAAATGAAGGAAAGGCTTTATTAAAAATTCATAAGGATTTTTAGGGCTAGTTGGAACCCTAGGATCTAGTGCCCAAGATTGTTTTGATCTAAGGGTGGAGGATTGACCCTACGTTTTTGGTAGAAATGTGTTTTAAATGTTTATATTAAATCCTTAAGAGTATGTGTAGATGGGGGAATGGGGCCATTTAATTACCTTGTGGTGTTAAGTCTTTATTAATCCTTAGCATGTTGTAGGAATTTAATAAAAGGAATTTAAACTATTAGGATAATGAAACTAAAGTAATTAAGCATGAGGTTAATCATATTTGGATTGAACATTAATTAAGAAGAGAAAATAATTAACCAAGTAAATTAGTCTATGGTACCTTCCTAATAAATAATTGATTTACGGACCTTAGAGATAACTTTGAGATTATGTTAATCCTTTTATCTTGATCACGGTTCTTTAATTGTAAAGTGGGGTTTAGTGGTGTAAGTTAATTTAATGAACCCTAAGGGTCAAACACCCTTGTAACCTTCTTATAACTTAAAAAAATAGTCTCAATTTTCGGGTTAAGTGTTACGTTGAAGCAAGTTCCTAGAATGTAATTTTTGCGAGTCTTACAAATGAAGTGTGTCAAGATGGCCAAAACTAACATGTCCAAGTCTTCGATGCCATAGTTGAGCCAATGATGTATCCTTGGCTACAAGTGCTATGATCATTTCATTGAACAAAATCCAAATGAAACATTCTTCCCACATTCAAATATTTTGCAAAAAATTTCGAGCTTCGTGACGTATCTCGAATTAGGCACATCTTTTTATCGCCTTTACGGTAAAAGTCAATTTTAGATTTGATCTAATAAGCTGACTCATGGATAACAATTTTGTTGTTAAACCGGGGACATAAAGAACATCTGTAATTTTATAATTATGTTTCCTAAGTGGTAGTGAAATGGAACCAATGCCTTCAACTTTGTAAGATGTATCATCACTCAAAGAGACATGATTTTTGTGGGTGTTGTAATCATTGCGAAGACCAATATTTCTTTCTATCATGTTTCGAGTTGCACTCGAGTCGACATACAAAATTTTATTTGTAGAATTGGATACTTAATTTGACTGTGCAAAATATACGAAGTCATCATCATCAAATTAATCTTCCTTTTGGCTACATTTCCTTCTTGAGTTGGTTTATTTTTCCACTTTTGATTATTTTGTTCCTTGTTTAGTTTGTTATTGGCCTAATTTAATTTGTTGGTAATTAATCTTTTTACCACTTGATGATCCTTGTTGGAATGTGTTGCACTAACAATTTTTAACTCATGTCATTTTTAACCACTAATAAGACATTTTTGTTGGTCCTTTTGGCCTTTTTAGTATTACATTGCTTATGAGGTTGTTTACTAGACTTATCTTGTCTTTTTCCTTTTTATTAGTTTGACTCTTCAGTAGATTGAGTATATTCCTTTGTTGTAGCATATTCACTAACTTAAAAAGTTGTTTTTGACCAATTATGTTTAACATGGTCACAATAATCCTATAAGAATGAGGAAGAGCTCAATCTATAGGCACAAGTTATGTGTTAGTTACTTCTTCTTCCAAAGCTTGAAGTGATGCATGCAAAGTTCTTTACTCTTCTAAAAACATTTCAACTTTCTTAATTGGTTGCATTTTCAAGTTCAATAGTTGACTCTGGAGATGAAGCATTGTGTTCTTATTTTTGGACTCATATACTATTTTAACTTTTCCCAGAATATTTTACTATTTTGGCCTCATGAATATGAGGTTGTACTTCATTGAAACACTAAACAAGATTATTCATTTTGCTTTTTGATTTGCACGATCAAATGTAGCTTTTTGTGTAACATTTGTTGCAGATCTTGTTAATGTAACTAGAAACAATGGACCATATATTTTCAAAATCAAGTTGTGCGTAAATTTTTGTTTTCCATGCTAGATAATTATCATAACACAAAATTTGAGAATTTGAAAAAAGAATTTTGGTGTCGTAATTTGACCATTATGAAAAGTTATAAACCGTAGAAGAAATATTTGAACACATTTCCCACTTAAAGCATGCACACACAACCCCCCAAAAAATAATATTTTATTCAGTTTGGGATCCTTTTTGGCCATGTACAATGAATTTTTGGCACTATTGGCCTGTTACAAATTTGGCTTTGTGGCCGGTTTGAAAATAAAATAAAAATTTTGGACTCTTTGGCCTCTTTTCAAATACAAAAATTTTTTTTTGTAATTTTCAAAAAAAATCTTATTAAAAACTAGACCAAGACGTAGAGCTTGCAAAAACACACACTTTCAAAAAAAATGGCACCTCAATCTAAGGTACCAGTTGAAAGTTATGACTTTTTAAATTGTGATTTCAATATCTTTCCTATTCCCTTTCCAAAAATAGAATTTGTTTTTCTATTCTTCTAATTTTTCCATAAAATCCAAAAATGAATCTTTTTAAAGCGTATTTTTAAAAGAAAACATAGATTATAGCTTACACGTGGCTCAACTCATATGCTTTAGGCATAATAAAAGTTTAATCTCTTTCACTGCTCTTTATAATAAACCTTGGCCTCCTTTTTCTTATTTATTTCTTCCTTGCTTTGGCTTCATGCAGGTATATTGTTGGGACGCAATTTTTTTATTTCCCCTAAGCTTTCGATGCTGAATCTTTTGTAGGCATGTCTTCTTCTTCTCTTTAATGCTCTTGATCTGTGAATGCAATCTCCAGGTTGATTGGAGGCTTTGGGAAGTTGCTTTGGATAGAGATCTTCTCACAGGGATGTAGAATTCTCTTGCTAGATATATGAAAAGACAGAGCACAGAGAAGAGGAAGGAGAAGTTATGTGGGGAGATTGAAAATCTTTAGTCCTCAGAATACAAAAATATTTTATTTTTTTGAAAATACTTCCATTTTTTTAAAAATTATAGGTATAGGTTTTAAAAAATACCAGAGAATGAAACAATATCACCTTTTGCAATAGAATTGCATCTAGATCTAAAAGGGCATGTTATTGCACTCCGTGTGTTCTTTAAGCGCAAATCAACTATGATTCGGTGTGGACCCAAGTAGGGGTGTGTGAAATGGTTGGGGGCACCTATGGCTCCTCCTAGCTCTATAATTTCTCTAGATCTCCCTAAACTTCCCCAAAACTTCCTACACTCTCTTTGGATCAAAATATCACTCGATACCGGATCTTGACAATGAATACTGACAAACACGAAACAAGACCGTGCTTGTGTATTCTATCAATCTCAAAATCAAGCATTACAAAACAAATGAGAGAGATACAATATTTATAGATATTAGATAAATTCTATCTCATCCACAATATATGGAAACAAATCACCTAATCTAAGAAAATATGCAGAAATAACATATTTCCCCTAATTGCCCCTCTATCGCCCCTCATGGAAATCATCCATGAAAAAAAAATGCAAGATAGAACATGATCCACAAACATAGGGATGAGAACACTATCACTTATTTAACTAACAACTAAGGATAACTAATACCTATTTACATAAGTTTAAAGTATTTAAATTAAATACTTTAAATTATTACATTTATTCAATACTAACTAATGATGAATTAAGATAAGTTTTATTCCTAACAAAAATTCCACCAAAATTTTGTGCAATATAAACCAATGAATGCAATACATAGTAGTAGTAAGTATGAGATAAAATAATGGTATGATTGTAGAATATTACGTGGAGTAGATTAGGAACAAATAAATAATGTAAAATATTGTGTGTAATATTTTTGGAGTATAGAAGAGGTGTTTTTATTATCTAAGAAGATTAGAGATGTAATGATATTATTGGGAGAGTTGTGTGTAATATAGAAGGGTGTGCAAGGGAAATAAGATAAAAATATGAGTTTTGAAATAAAATGGATTGAAAGGACATGTAGATGTTTTAAAGAAAGATCAGGAAGAAAAGAGTAGTACATGTAATAATGTGAAGGTGAATCTTAGAGCCTAGATTGCATAAAATAACTATGAAGAGGTATTACGAGGAGAAGGAAGGTAAAGAGTGCATGGTAGAATAAGTGGTTGGAAGAAAACAACAAATATGTTAGAATCTATTTGATTGATATGGATAAGAGTGACTAAGTGATTAGAGGAACCCAACAACTAGGTAGACATGCCATAGTAAGGTTGACTAGATAGTTGAAAGGTAGTTTAAAGCATTTATGATTTTGAACTCAACTTTGGATTTGAGTGGGATGATATAGAAGTATCCACCAAGGAGAAATAAGTGTGAAAATGTGTCATTTAAGGGGGTTTAGTTTACCATATGTGGTTATTGAATCTAAAGCATGGGAGACCAATGAATGAGTGTAAAAGTGTGAAATGTGCAAGTAAGGAACACGGAATAATGGTCTAGGTTATGTCCATATGAGGGCACTAAGAGTCTGTAAAAGATCCATTATAATGTGTGTAAGTTGTATAAAAACTAGTTACATGTTGGTTTCATAAAGGAATGACATTAATGTATGTATTTAACATATTTTTCATGACATTTTGTGACTTTTTAGTGGATGCAAGAACACATCCCTCTACATTGTATAAGTACTTTCATACATTATCTTATAGTACATATGAACACCAACATGAGGGTGATCCACCTATCACACTTTACATCACCCATTTGGGTAATAACGATCCTTCTTCATGAAAATAAACAAAGAATGTAAATATGAAAAATAAACCATAGAACATGTTACCTATATTAATTAAAAACACTCTCATAGAACTCAATTCTATCAATAATATCTCTGCAACCCATTTTATCAATATTTTTAAAAATACCTTTTGTAATTTTCATCACATTACATGACATAATATAAATTCCTTCACAACATTACAAAAAAATCTTTTAAATCAGTAATAATATTAGTATCAAAAAAATTAAAATACAACTACCAAACACACATACTATTTAAAGAAAGAAAATATGAAAAATAAACCATAGGACATGTTACCCATCTTAGATTAAAAACCCTCATATATCTCCCACTTAACAAGTATAGCTATAAATACCTTTTGAATTATATATATTTTTAAACTTATGTAAATTTCATTGCACTAAAGGGCATGATACAAATGCATGCAAACAATTACAATAAAAATTCTCCAAGTCACCAACAATGTTAATATAATATATATGAAATTATAATCGACACATAACACATACTATTCAAAGGAAGTAAAATGTAACATCACCCACAAAGGGTGTACTTATCTTAGTTGATTATTTTATTGAACTTCATCATATCTGGAACTATTATAAATCTCACTTGACTTAGATTTACATGGCAAAACCATTTTGCAAGTTTCATCACGTTAGAGGGTATGATACACATATATGCACAAAATAAAAAATACAAATCTTCAACTCACCTAAATGTTTTGTAAAACCCTTTTATAAATTTCATTAAATTAAATGACATGATTAAAATGTATTTAAAAATTGAAAGAAAAATTTATTTAACTCGCCACGATGTTGATATCACATGAATGGAAATTCGTAATGGAAAAGACACAAAAATATATAATAGCACCATTTCTTATAAAGAGGAACATGTTCAATATTATCGATATCAAAATGAAAAACAAACAAAAAAATTAATGTAAAAATAATGATAAGTTTAGTATGTGTAGCATTGATTTTTATAAAAATATAGTATTCCCATTGCTCTTATTGTCCACAATAATAAGATTAGATAACTACAAAGGTTATATAATAATAAAAACCAAATTTGTACCATTTATCTTCACACAAACATTTTTGCTATAAGAAAACCTCTAAAACACCCACTCATCATTGCATAAATTTGGTTAAATAACATAGGGATAATATAGAGTATCCTACATAATGTGTCATATATATCTACTTTTGTTAACAATAGTTTATCCCAAAAACATGGTATAATAATCAAGTAAGACTTTTATTCTCGGATTTGAATGGTTGATTTATTAAAATGAAAAAGACACACATGACTTGTACATACAATCTGATATGGACATATGCTTGACAAGGGGATTTTGGAGACAATCCACATGAAACAATATTTCTCAACATTTTGACTCCATCTATGGGACACATCATTAAGCAAGAAATAGTTTTATTTACAAAAATAAAGTTTTATAATATATAAGATAATTATTAATACATGTCCTTCACTATTACGTGATGCCCTTGATCATTTATTTATCATTATGTACAATAAGGTTTTGAAGCATTGCTTAAAACTAGTCCATCAACTTTATCGAAAATCTTAATAACCTTTTCTATTTTAGTCACCACACATAATCTACGATCTCTATAAATATAAAATTTCATTATCAATCTAAATTGTTGGGCCTTGGAAATGACTAAGTATTAGAGAGGGTGCATGCACAAGACCTACAGAGGAATCATTCACAAGAGAGAAAGTGGTGAGTGCACGTGGTTATGCAGTATTTACGCGCAGCAGGAGACAGAGTAAAGGGATCTCAAGGGTATTGAAGAAGGATCAAGGACTTAGTCAATTTTGGATGTGATATTAAGTATATACATGGAGTGGGAAACACGTAAGGGAGGATTTAGGTCGAGTAGAGTCTATTTTTTGAAAAGAAGCTGTTAGTTTAAATTGAAGCGTGAGACCTAATAATATGACTAGGACTGAAGTTAACTATAGATGATCTAGTATTAGGTGGAGCTTGAATTCTTTCATATATATCTTTAGCGGTGCATAGTTATTCTTAGCATGTAGCCTATTTTGGGATGCATGGGAAGTTAAGGAAAGTCCCCACCCATAGATGTGTGTGTGTGTGTGTGTGTGTGTGTGTGTGTGTGTGTGTGTGTGTGTGTGTGTGTTTGTTTATATGCATAGTTTTAGTAGTCGATGTGTGTGTAAGGTTATGATGTTGGTTTATGAGCGTGCATGACCTATGCTTATACTATTATGTATGTATTCAGCTTCTGTGTGTTATAGTAATTAATACAATGGATCTTTATGATTTGATATTGGTTATTAACACATCTGTTAATAGATCTTGCATGGTAAATCTGATCTTGATTCTCTTTTAGTTCATTCTTGCATATGGTTGTGATCTAGATCTATTTATGCTTTATCTTTGAATGGTTACTATGGATTTACAATATATCTTCATGCATGCTATCCCTTTGACACAGTACCATAAAAGAGGGAACTAGTACCCTTACACGCCTTGGGTGAACGCTCATATTTGTTTGAGTTATGTGCCGGTGTGCCTTGGGTTGTTTGGTAAAATAAAAGACTACACTTTGGTTCCATTTCTAGGAATTGTTTTCAAGTTGTTGCAAGGATGGTGCATGATCAAGACATATCGGTTAACTTTTTCTAGTATTGAGAGTTGGGTAGATAATTTGGAGTACAAGTTTTCTCAAAGATATAGATCTTGGACTTGAGTTTGAAGCATACGTGTGGGTTGAAGAAAATATGTATCATGAGCTATATGAGTTGTTCTTCTACTATTTCCCCATATAATTGTATGAGTGGCTTGTAGTATATACATCACGAGAGAAATTGGAGGTATAGATATATTATTTGGACATAGGAAGACTATCAAAATTTTCATGATGCTAATTTACCTTGGACATGCACTATAGACCATTGGTGGAGTGGTTTTTACATAGTTACACATTGGAGTACATTGTTTCTACTTATTCTTGTCCAGTGGTTTCGAGTTCTAGTTCTTGTGCGAACCCGAGAGGATCTTATTTGCATGCCATTCCTTTAGCAATTAAGATCTTGTTGGTAACTCTGGATTTGGAAGAATGACCTATGGCTAGCTAAAACCCACCGTGCATGGGGGAAGGATTTGTTGTGATGAAATATGGTAGACATGGTGGTAGAAATGTAGAGAGAAGAAATAAGGATTAAGCATAATGAAGCATGAGAGAGGGAATTTACAAAGAGACATGACATTGAGGAGTATTTGGAGTTGAGGAGAGAGATGGCTCGGGAAGGATTTGGAGCTCACGTGGAAGACGTGGAGCTAGAGCATCTAGTTCTCCCATCCTTAGGAAAGCATGGTAGAAGGTCCCCTTTGGCTTCTGATGAGAGCGCGTTTGACGAAGAATAGTTAAGAGCCATGGGTGTGCATCTGATCTCACCTAGTGACCTAGCCCTTTCATTTGGTGTTCTAGTCCTTGATAAAATTATTAAGAATCAAGCTAGTGTAGGTGCTTCAGAAGCAACAAATAGCTTTGATTTTCTATTGAATATAGAAGTTTCTCATAAAGCTATGTAGTATTCTTTGTTCAGTTGTCCTATTGGTGGTATATTTTTTAGGCATCTTTAGGACATAATGTGTATGTGCAGAATGTGGGAAATATGTCTATAAGTAGCACACATTCATAGACTATGGGAGTTCAATTCAAGTATAACTGTTGGAAAAAATCCTCCAATATGGTTCCCACTATAGGATTAGGATCAAGGGATCAAGATGTCTAATATCTAGTGAATCTAGAGGCTCGGTGGTGGAGGAAATCTGGTTCTAGATCCGGTGGGCATGGTCCACACCAACCCTACCGGGTTTATTATGAGATGTACCTTTGGCTTCTAGAGTACAGAGGCATTGAAGATGTGGCGTGAACGTGCATATGTGTGAAATAATATGGTGTGCTAGGGAATCACATATCCGAGTGTAAGGAAAGTCAATTTGCAACTATATTGAAAGGGTACGCACATAGTTGATATAGTAAGTATGATCGAACCATACTATTGTTGATTACAATGCATTACGTGATGCTTTCTTGGATGAGTTCTATATACTTGAGTTTGAACATAGAAGCATCATCGGTGCTTTGAAGGACATCAAGCAGGGCATGGTTGAGAGTGTAAGAGAGTATGATGCCCATTTTAAAACTCTATTATCCAAGTTTTCTTATGATATTCAACCTAGCCATCATGCAAAATTATTTGTTATGAGACTAATTACACCTTTTAGAAGGGTACTCTCTCATAATACTTTTATAGATCTGCACGAGGCTTTAGAAGAAACTCGTATGTTGAGGCCATTGGAAGCATAGACACTAGAGTTAGCCCCTTTTTGGAGGTGCATATAACATCTATGGTGAAGAAGTTAGAGAATTTATCTTCCAATTCGGACCATGAGATGCGCAGTGGACTTTTGTGTATTGATTATGAGGTTAAAGGACATATTAAGGATAACTTCCCTCGTAAATCGGTGCACACCATGTTACTAGATTGTGTGATATTTCATTTGGACCATGATTCAAGTAGGTTCCCTCTATTGTAACACAATATAAGGAAGAATGTGTTTTGTTACTATAATATTTGCAAGTCCCACACTAATGATATGAAGAATTGTAGATTGATTAATCAAATTTAGGAAGCTATTGAGATTTGTGTGCATCATAATAGTGTTGCAAATAATTATAAGGAATAAGGTGAGAATCATATTCATAATCATAATCACAATCATAATGAAGGGCATTCAAATAGAGGTGGTAGAGGTAGAGGTTACCATGCAGAGGATTTAGATGTTGAGGTCGCGGTGGTAGTAAGAGGTGACTTCCTCGTGGAAATTGTTTTACATGTGGATCTCCCGATCATTATAGGTGCAAATGACCTCATAATGTTAATTTCTCTTGGTGTGGAAAGAATTATAAGTTTGAGTAATGCTCATATTTATACAAGCATATGAACAAGATACACAAGTAGGATAAAAGTGCGGGAATGCTCAAGGTGTAACGTGTTTTGGAAGACTAGTGGATGCCAAAGTTAGCACTTTGGATTATGAGATGATACTGTCCTAGTGACTATACACACGAAGTTGTGTGTGCTCATGGAGTTACAAAGCCGAAGCTTTTTATTTTTGTTATCTCCAAATCATTGCTCACTCGAATGACCAGGAATGTGAATAGGATGTTTGGTTTGATTTGGTAATGTAACATCCTCAATTGAACAAGAACAAGGGAAATTTTTTTATTTTTATTTTTGATAACGTTCTTCGTTATGAATTATAAAATTCAAACACACGTTCAAGTTTTTTTTTTTTTTAATAATTGTTCTCTTGCCCAAACAACACAGTTTGGATCACACAATTCCTTTTTAAAAGCGAATGTTCCATGTTCGCATATTTACAATATGGAACACACATTCAATGCCATTCAATCTTATACTTGCAGATTCTATATCTTCTGCTGTAAATGACTCGATGAAGCTGCCGATCTTCCATTTTCATGGCTCGAGTTTCAACGATCCTTCATTTCATGACTCGGCAACAACCGATCCTTCATGTTCATGACTCGGCAACAACCGATCCTTCATGTTTGTTTATGCATAGTATATTATATATACCTGTTCTCATAACCTTCCCGGTTATCGAAGTGATCCATTTAGAAGCCTATCTCGAATATACATTCGATATTCATCGACATCCCGCATCTTAAATTAAGTGATAAGGACAACGCAACCAGCAATTGCGATACTTTGGCCAAAGATTTTCACATGCTTTGCATGATCATATTCCTGGATGTGATACACATCTACGGAATACGTCCTTCACTTCACTTCACCTGTTATCTAGAATGGTCTTTCTGGCTCCTACCGGTCCTCATCGTTTAAGGTTAGTTTTAAACTTTCAATTCCAGCTAGTAATATGAACGGGTATAGGAAGGCACTCAGTATGCCGAGATCATACCCTATCCCCTGCTAAGATCTACACATTCAGCCTATGTATTCTAAATGTTTTAATTCGGGAGGGCATTGCTATATGTCAGCTGCAACATTGTGTCGTCATGAAGACCCCGTCTTCATGAAGACACCTTGTTGTAGCTGGCGTATGCCAATGTCCTGCAGAATCCACCCATCGAGAATACACATCCTGCTCAAGTGACTTAGCCACGAGTTAATAATTAAAATCAACTTTCAGCATTCGTGCTGATCCCTTGATCCTCGTTTCCGTTGCAGTTGTATATAACTAAGAGGGACTAAACCGTCCATTAGTTTGCTATGTATCTTCTCCTTCGTATCGAAGGGCTACAATTCCTTACTTGGTTTATTTCTTAATCATTGGATTAAGCAGTCCGTACCGACGGACGTGATAAGTTTAACCTATTAAACTTAGCCAAGATTTTTCCAACTGCAACTAATTTCATAATATTAACTTATTAGACGTCATTCAAACGAGGTCTAAACTTCGAGAAATGAATTCATTTGTTCTCCTTAACGTTATATAGTTAAGGTCCATTAGTTATGGATATATTTATCCTATATCCTTTATTCTGAATTTTATCAAACGGGATCATTAATGGAGTTCGAAAGCGAAGTTCGATTACTCCGAAGTTGAATTGATATTCCTTAGCTCCTAAGCTAATCCTGAATACCTTCTGATTATGGAATCATATTCTTCTTAATCCTTTCTAATGTCAATTAAAAATTCATCTTTACCCAAGTATGAACTAATTGCACTTTTCAACTTAAAAGTTGCATTTAAGTAAGAACAGATATCAGTTTCAATTCAGCATCCATCCAAGGACAATGAAACAATTCCAAATCAAGAAATAACATCATATTTCCAATTTAACAACAATATCAAACTGATATAATTATTGAAAATATCACACTTGTAATTGTATTCAATATTTCAAGTCATAATTTGTACATTTGCCAATCCAGCTGATTGGGCATAGTTTATACAAAACATCCATACAACTCATGGACAGAAGAATATATTTTCTTCTTTTCACAATTCCTCGAAGAGGAATAAAAGCAACAATTACAATTCATTATCAAATCAAAAAGCATCAGAAAACAGCCAAGTCTTCATTCTAATCAAATTCCATCTGCAAAATGAATTGCACGGGTCAGTTCAATGAACTGAGCATATTAAGCACTTATCCTTAAAATAGGGTGCTTCAACTAACTGTTTCAATAAAAGAACCCTGCTTTTATGAAACGAAAGTTAAACATCAATCACGAAATAGGCACAGAAGAAAGATCAGCATAACAACTGAACTATCAAAAATATCATCACAATCAGCCAAGGAACTGCTGTCCCGTTTCCACATAATCATTGCAAGTATCAATTCACAATATTTGTAAAGTTAGGAATACAAGTAGCTTACTTTACCTATATAGCATCGATTATCCTTTCCACGCCTTTCATTAATAACAAATGCAAAGGATGAAACTAACTGAAATATAAATCCATTACTTTCCTTTCCGTTCATGAAGCATATTAAATTCAAAGCATTCAAGTACAGACAAGAAAGCGAACAGCAATGCATATAGTTGCTCCCATCTAAGCACTATAAAATTCATCATTCACGAATTCCAGATTTCCAACTGAATGAAAGAAGAAAAGATCATTTTTCTAAAACATTCATTCATATCTCTATTTCCTTCCACATGACTGTCCTAACAGTGGAACCCAAACGAAAATCAATTCAAGATAACAGTTCAGAGTGAAACTTACAAAATCCATTCGGAATTCACTTTCCGGCAGCAAGGATAATTTCATTTATAATCAGCTTTAAATGAAAACAGGGAAGAATTCGGCATCCATATCCATACTTCATTGGAATCAGACTCATTTAAAGATCTGAAAACGAGTTAGTACAACATTAGGTACATCCAAGATCAAACAATATAAGGCTGCATACCATGTATTTACCATAATAAAAGAAACCATATTTCTTTCACTGCATACTAAACAGACAAATAGTACTTCAATCATGCGGTTAATAAATCGCAGGATTACTTAATCCTATGAACGTATCCCGTTCAAAACAACATATTATTCATTCTTTTGTTACCTACAAAGAATTTAAATATTCACATTGACTATGAATTTCACCTCTTGAAAGCAAAAAGAAGACGAATTCATTCCCTTTAATTTCACTATGAAACAACCATTTTGTTCAAAACGAAATCAAACACCCAACCCGTGTTCATCTTAAACAAGACAATGACTCATTATTAGGATAATGAGCAGTCGTTCTTATCGAAAAACAAACTCTCATAGCCTGTACCGTTTCAATCAATACCACAAACAACTCATATTCAATTGTCAATACCTTCTATAAAAGCAAACCCGAACCGGGTGTTAATTGTATGAGCTCGGTACAGCCAGAGCAGGCTCAGAAGACAAGTTAGATCCCAATTTTTCCATTACAGTATAAAGAAATATAATCATTCTTTGCATAGAATACAATCAAGTTGTAATTGTGTCAACAGTCCGTATAGGAAGACCAAACAGTATTTATATAACACAGTGAAACCACCTTATTCTTTCAACAAGGAGAAACGAAATCCATAGATAACTTAAGAAGGAAAAGCAGTTATCTTTTTCCTACTTCACGAATACTTAATACGTATTCGTTTAGCTCTACTCAAGAAAAGGTGCAAAGAATGATAATATTGCTATTACTTCATTCAAAACGAGTTCAAATACTCATAGTAAACCCGAATGCCATTTCCTTTGAAATTCAAAGCTTGAAAAGGAAGAGGATCTATTTCCTTAAAAGTATCAACAAGAACAACTTTATCCAGCTATTACTTCTTTCATTCAAATTCATCAGCAAAAGAACTGATAGTTTCAAAAGAGAAACAATTCAATTAACATGTATGAGACCGTGATACATATGACAATTTTTCCCAATACTGTTAAACAACCAGCACGACAGGAAAGCATTTCATTCAAGAAATACAAGGACAGCTGAACTCAGCGACCAATAACAGTATTTTGTATCATTTCCAAAATGACAGCAAGATTCAACGGAACCCAAATTACAGCAATATATACGACTGTATTTCCATTTCCTCTTTTCTTGCAAAAGCAGAGCCCACATACACAGAAAGAAAGCGATTACTTTGAATGGAAAACATTTACACCATAAGAGCGATTTACTGTTCCACTTTCAACAACACGAGCAAAGTGAAAGAATTATATCTATTTCAAACCACGTACAGTCAATCACCCGATATAATAAATCATTTTCCAACTCGACTCAAGCAGCAACACATCAAGGCCGAGCAACCAGAAGCAATTAAGCTTATCATTTCCCAAAGAAAGAAGCAAGAACCAACAAAATCCATTTCAAATCAACTCAACAGCAATCATACAATCCCAACCCAAGAGCAGGGTTGTTTTAATGAAACACTTAATCAAAGCAAAGATTTTTAAAGAGAAGGGCTTAACATGCCTGAAATCTCTTTTCCAGAGCTCGAAGAAAACCTTATTTGCCGCGTTTTTCCTTCCACAACGACAACACAAACTTCCCAGCACTCCTTTCTTCTTCAGGCTTAGCAACAGCCTCGAAACTCCAAGAAAAATGTCAAATGCTAAGAGCTGGTTCGACTGAACCAGGTCAAAAAACCAAATGCAGAGCAACTTCGGCCAAAACCAAATCGAACAATGAAAAAAATCAAATTCCCTCATGCTGTTTCCAAGGCGAGCTGGTCGCGAGGACCGAAACAATCAATGCATTAAAGGCTCTGCCTTTTTCCTTACTTTCCACGCCACCGCCACTTGGGTTGGCAAACTCTAATTTTCAAAATTTCCATGCAAACTGAATTTGGCTCTATTTCTAAATAGATGCCTCTAATTCCTTACCTGCCCCGCCAAAACTGGCGCTGTCCACGTAGGGACAGTTCATTAAATGCCAATGAATGCCTCCTTCCCATCCTTATCCCTTTCCCTCCAAGGGTCTGCGCACCCCTTAGATTAGGATTAGTTTAGGTTGCAAGTAGTATTCAACCTAGGTCCTAGTTTAACCTTAGGTTTTAGAACTTAGGTTTATTTTCCCTTTTTTTTTTTTGTAATTTAAAAATCCACTTAGGATAGTAGTGTAGGATGTATGTTAGGCCTTAGGGTTAGTTTAGGTTTAATTCACACTAACCACTAACACTAACAACTTCCATCCAGCCTCCTTACTAACATTCACGTTAATGCAGAGCAGGACGTTCCGTCCTTCAGATTACGTGCCAAGGCCACCCGTGTCCAGGCATTTCTTGCCTCACGAGGTCCCAAATTCGACAGTACAGGGTTCAAGAATCGAACCCCTGTCGTTGGCATTTTCGTGCTAGCTGTTCACACCTGCAATCAGGCGCTGCACGCTCATAACAATCTCAGTCCGGTTCAAGTGTGAATCGACACAGAAATCACAAGAGGACCTCAGCATACTTGAATCAATGGAATTGATTCAGGGTATGCTGTCAATCAGCAACAAGAGCTAGCAAGTATACGACAATTTGTCGTCACATCAGCAAACACACAAGTACAATATTTGTTGTCCCATGTAATAAATCACAGTATGCAAGAATCCAAATTAGCAACACATTCTCTTAAGATCAAAACATATCTTAACATGTTTGCTTTCATTTCAGCAGCTATAACAGTATGTAAAACATTCACCAAGTTAACATACAAAATCAGAGTGTTACATTCTTCCCTCCTTAAAGAATCATCGTCCCGATGATCAGATTAACAAATCAAGGAGTTCCTAGGACAAAGTTCAGTTATTGTCCTTTCGTTCATAAGTTCATACCAAAAACAGATTCTCTCTTAAAAACAGCGTTTTAAGACAACTGTACAATAGACTAATAATTGTCTAAATTTGGTAAAATTATCAGTTCTCTGAATTTCAAATTCAGTTAAACAGGTGTGGAAAAGTAGATCTCATTTCTTCGAGATTCTCCCAAGTTGCACTTTCTTCGCTGAACTGGTCCCACTGGACCTTACATTGGTTCACTTCGCGATTTCTCAAGTACAACTGGCGAGTTCCCAGCACTCGAATGGGCTTAACCACGATTATTCCTGGGTCTTGGACCTGCAAGGAATTCCAATTTAGCACATGGGATAAATCTGTCACGTATTTCTTAAGCAAAGAAATATGAAAAACATCATGCATTTGAGACAAGGCAGGAGGTAATGCTAGACGATAAGCTACAGGGTTGATTATTTCAATAATTTCAAAAGGTCCCACGTAACGTGGCGACAACTTGGCAGCCTTGCCAAAAGTTATGGAGCTCTTTTTCGGCTTCACTAGAAGAAAGACCTTCTCTCCAAGTTTATAATGCTGTCGGCCAACCCGGCAAGTCTGCAGATAGCTCTTTTGCCTATTGGCAGCCTCCTTTAGATGTTCTGAATCATTTTGATTTGTTGTTCCATTTCCATAAGGATTTCTGGCCCAATTACCTCTCTGTCTTCAACGTTGTCCCAGCTGACAGGGGTTCTGCATTTTCTTCCATACAATGCTTCAAAGGGCGCCATTTTTAAAGAGGCATGATAGGTGTTATTGTAAGCAAATTCTACCAGCGGAAGGTATTCCTCCCATTTATACTGCTGGTCCATGCAATACATCCTTAGCATGTCCTCTAAAACTTGATTAACTCTCTCAGTCTGTCCATCCGTTTCTGGATGATATGCAGAACTGAAGTTTAATTTAGTTCCCAAGGCTGCATTAAGCGTTTGCCAAAACCTTGATGTCATCCTCGGATCTCTGTCCGATATGATTAATTCCGGTATTCCATGCAATCTGAAGATTTCATGTACAAATCTTCTTGCTAGCACTGGTGCATCGTCCTTCAAATTACCAGCAATGAAGTGTGCCACTTTGGTCAATTTGTCGACTACAACCAGGATAATGTCATGTTTATTTCTTGACATAGGCAATCCTTGAACGAAATCCATCGTTATCACTTGCCATTTTATCTTTGCGGAATCTTTGTGAGGATACAATAATCCAGCAGAGGTGCATATGTTCCGCTTTAACACGCTGACATTCCAAGCAGTGTGTTACAAACTCTACCACATCCTTTTTCATTCCCTTCCAAAAATATTGTTGCTTAAGATCAGCGAGCATTTTTGTAATGCGAGTGTCAGAAAAGGTGAATTATGGAATTCGATTAACAATTTCCCTCTTAAGTCATTTGCCACAGTACATATACCCTTTTCGAACCTCGAGAACTCCTTCGTTATCAAAAGCGGAATCCTTTATACACGATGTCCACGGTCTGCGTGCAAGTGCTAATTTGACTTGCTTTGGAAATAAGGATCGATTCAAGGCATCTTTTACCTCATCCTTAAAGCGAGTTCTTAACGTTATAAGAGCAGAGATATGCTTCCTTCGACTGAGCATCTGCTACTCTATTTTCCTTTCCCTTAATGTAGCTTATTTCAAAATCATCTTGAGACGAAATTCTAACCATCTTCGTTGCCTTGCATTCAAATTTGGTGAGTGAAAATATACTTCAGTCCCAGATGGTCTGTTTTTAATTCAAAGGGCTTGCCAAGAAGGTAATGCCTCCATATTTGAAGCGCATGAACAATGGCAGCGAGCTCAAGATCGTGTGGAGCATAGTTCTGTTCATGTAACTTAAGCTTTCTACTTTCATAAGCGATAACATGGTTATTCTGTAACAGAATACCTCCAAGACCTTCTCCTGAGGCGTCCGTTACAACCATAAAATCTCCATTTGGATCAGGTACAGTCAAAATAGGTGCTGTAGTTAACTGTTCCTTTAACTTTTTAAAGGCAGATTCACATTTGTCTGTCCAGACAAATTTCTTTTCTTTCTTTTGCAACGAAGTGATTGGGGCAGCAATTTTTGAAAAGTCCTTGACGAACTTTCGATAATATCCAGCCAAGCCCATGAAGCTCCTCACTTCGTGCACGTTCTTAGGCGCAGGCCACTCAGTTATAGCTGTGATCTTTGAAGGGTCAACAGCTATCCCGTCTTTGCTTATAACGTGTCCCAAATAATGCACCTCTGCATCATAAAAGGAACATTTGGACAGTTTTCCATACAACTTCCTCTTTCTTAAGATTTCCAGCACTATCCTGAGATGTTCTTGGTGCTCTTCGACATTTTTAGAGTATATAAGAATGTCGTCTAAGAATACAAGCACAAACTTGTCTAAGTATTCTTGAAAAATGTTATTCATTAGATTCATGAAGGCGGCAGGTGCATTAGTCAGCCCAAAAGGCAACACCGTGAACTCATAATGCCCATACCTTGTTCTAAAAGCTGTTTTATGAATATCTTCCTCTTTTATTCTCAGCTGATGGTACCCTGATCGCAGGTCTATTTTTGAATAGACTGATGCTCCTCGCATCTGATCAAACAGATCATCAATCCTAGGAAGTGGGTATCGATTTTTAATGGTTGCTTTGTTCAGCATTCTGTAATCAATGCACAGCCTCAAGGTGCCATCCTTTTTCTTTACGAAAATTACCGGCGCTCCCCAAGGTGAGACGCTCGGTCTGATCAGCCCCTTAGTCAGGAGTTCTTGTAACTGAGCCTTCAGCTCTACCAACTCAATGGTAGTCATTCTATAAGGTGCCTTAGATATGGGTTCCGTTCCTGGCTTGATCTCTATAGCGAAGTCAAACTCACGTTTGGGCGGAAGACCCGGCAATTCCTCCAGGAAATACATCACGAAAATCCCTCAACAATGGATATCTTTCCATGAAATCATTATCTTCCTCTTCATTTTCTGTCATTTTTACCGCATACAAGTGCGCCTGTTTTTAGCCCTCTTTAGTTGCATGGCCGGTTTCTGACCGCAACTTCCGTTTACACCTTGAATGACTCTTTGCTGCGGTCATCAAGGCACAATTTGTTTTTCATAACAATGACCTTTGCCTTATGTTTAGTCAACCAGATTAACTCAATAATGATATCATATGATCTAGAGGAGTGACATACAAATCAACTTCGGTGGAGAAACCAGGCAGATCAAGAATTGCCCCAAAAAGGCACATTTCGACTGTATGGACAACATTATTCCCATAATGCACTGTCCATGTTTTATCCATTCTTGCAGCCTTTCTTTTTAATTTCAAGGCAAGTTTAGCAGAAATAAAACATTCTGTAGCTCCAGTATCAAAAAGTACAACTACAGGTTTACCGAATAACTTACCCGCAACTTCTATGGGCGTCACTTGCTTTTCGCCTTTGTTCATGCATTGCCACTGCAAGAAGCATGTATCTATCTATGTCGCTGTCCGCGATCGTCCTTCTTCAGAGGACAGTGATTCGCATAGTGGTCCTTTCCACAGTTGAAGCATCCTCCAGCTGGCCCTTTTCTAGGCTCAAATTTATTTCCAGCCTTAAAGTTATCATTCTGGCTTCCATAGGACTTCTGTCCAATGCCATTAACTTTTGGGAAGCTGTTCCGCACGCTATTTACAGGTCTGTTCATCACAGGTTTCTTGTTGTTATCTACAACAATTTTATTTTTCACACCAAACCTTTTCCAAGGTCCCCTTTTTGGTGCAAGAGACGAAGAAGGATTGGGAATCTTCTTCCTTATCTCTTCCCTGTGAGCAGATATTGCTCTCAATTTCTGTTCCTGTCTTATTGCCTTTTCGACAACTCCATCCATGGTGGTTGGGCCGTGGACATCCACTTCGCCACCAATGATGGGATTCAGTCCCATTATGAATTTCCGTATTCGAATTTCTCGTCGCCGCTTGATGCTGCGGCACATACTTAAGGAGTTTAGTAAACCCTTCCCAAAGATTCCGTTACATGACTGACCTTCCTTGCGACCAGTTCTGAAATTCAGTCATTTTCCTATCAAAATAGAGTTGAGGCAGCCATCGTTGCCTAAAATAACCCTTAAATTGATCCCAAGTTATGTCTGATTCGACAATATTCAACTCAACCTTGCGGTTGTCCCACCATGATGATGCTTCATGAGAAAGCTGATATGCTCCCCATATCGCTTTAGTCTCTTCGGAGAAGTTTCTTATTGCAAAGTATTTCTCCATTTCACTGAGCCAGTTCTCAGCTCCGTCCCCAAGAGTTGTTCCATCAAACTTTGGAGGACTTATTCTCTTTATATCATTTGTAAGTTCAGCTGCTAATCTTGCCCTCTTATTTTCAGGGGGATTAGGAGCAATTACATTATTATCATCAACACCCGGATTCCCTCCGTTGATGTTGTCCACAGGAGGCAGCTGATCATTTATTTCAGCTTCATTCCCCTCCTCTTCATTGCCCATTGACTGCTGTTCCAGTACAGTCAAACGATCCCTCGTTTCAAGTAGGGCAGCAAGGATTTCATCCAGCTTTTGGGCAGTTGCTGCTTCTCCACCCTGCAACGGGTTGTTCACAAGCATTCCCTCTTGTCCTGACCATTTTCTGTTCAATAAGAAAATGTAAACTTTATTAATATCGTGGACTCATTAGGTCCAAGAGCTGTAACCTTCAGCTCTGATACCAAGATGTAACATCCTCAATTCAGAACACCGTAACAAGGGAAATTTTTTTATTTTTTTGATAACGTTCACGTTATGAATTATAAAATTCAAACACACGTTCAAGTTTTTTTTTTTTTTTAATAATTGTTCTCTGCCCAAACAACACAGTTTGGATCACACAATTCCTTTTTAAAACGAATGTTCCCTGTTCGCATATTTACAATATGGAACACACATTCAATGCCATTCAATCTTATAACAGATTCTATATGCTGCTGTAAATGACTCGATGAACTGCCGATCTTCCATTTTCATGGCTCGGAGTTTCAACGATCCTTCATTTCATGACTCGGCAACAACCGATCCTTCATGTTCATGACTCGGCAACAACCGATCCTTCATGTTTGTTTATGCATAGTATATTATATATACTTGTTCTCATAACCTTCCCCGGTTATCGAAGTGATCCATTTAAGAAGCCTATCTGAATATCTGTTACTGATATTCATCTGACATCCTGCATCTTAAATTAAGTGATAAGGACAACGCAACCAGCAATTGCGATACTTTGGCCAAAGATTTTCACATGCTTTGCATGATCATATTCCTGGATGTGATACACATCTACGGAATACGTCCTTCACTTCACTTCACCTGTTATCTAGAATGGTCTTTCCTGGCTCCTACCAGTCCTCATCGTTTAAGGTCAGTTTTAAACTTTCAATTCCAGCTAGTAATATGAACGGGTATAGGAAGGCACTCCGTATACCAGATCATACCCTATCCCCCTGCTAAGATCTACACATTCAGCCTATGTATTCTAAATGTTTTAATTCGGGAGGGCATTGCTATATGTCAGCTGCAACATTGTGTCGTCATGAAGACCCCGTCTTCATGAAGACACCTTGCTGTAGCTGGCGTATGCCAATGTCCTGCAGAATCCACCCATCGAGAATACACATCCTGCTCAAGTGACTTAGCCACGAGTTAATAATTAAAATCAACTTTCAGCATTCGTGTTGATCCCTTGATCCTCGTTTCCGTTGCAGTTGTATATAACTAAGAGGGACTAAACCGTCCATTAGTTTGCTATGTATCTTCTCCTTCGTATCGAAGGGCTACAATTCCTTACTTGGTTTATTTCTTAATCATTGGATTAAGCAGTCCGTACCGACGGACGTGATAAGTTTAACCTATTAAACTTAGCCAAGATTTTTCCAACTGCAACTAATTTCAGAATATTAACTTATTAGACGTCATTCAAATGAGGTCTAAACTTCGAGAAATGAATTCATTTGTTCTCCTTAACGTTATATAGTTAAGGTCCATTAGTTATGGATATATTTATCCTATATCCTTTATTCTGAATTTTATCAAACGGGATCATTAATGGAGTTCGAAAGCGAAGTTCGATTACTCCGAAGTTGAATTGATATTCCTTAGCTCCTAAGCTAATCCTGAATACCTTCTGATTATGGAATCATATTCTTCTTAATCCTTTTTAATGTCAATTAAAAATTCATCTTTACCCAAGTATGAACTAATTGCATTTTCAACTTAAAAGTTGCATTTAAGTAAGAACAGATATCAGTTTCAATTCAGCATCCATCCAAGGACAATGAAACAATTCCAAATCAAGAAATAACATCATATTTCCGATTTAACAACAATATCAAACGATATAATTATCGAAAATATCACACTTGTAATTGTATTCAATATTTCAAGACATAATTTGTACATTTGCCAATCCAACTGATTGGGCATAGTTTATACAAAACATCCATACAACTCATGGCAGAAGAATATATTTTCTTCTTTTCACAATTCCTCGAAGAGGAATAAAAGAAACAATTACAATTCATTATCAAATCGAAAGCATCAGAAAACAGCCAAGTCTTCATTCTAATCAAATTCCATCTGCAAAATGAATTGCAGACGGTCATTAATGAATCGAGCATATTAAGCACTTATCCTTAAAATAGGGTGCTTCAACTAACTATTTCAATAAAAGAACCCTGCTTTTATGAAACGACAGTTAAACATCAATCACGAAATAGGCACAGAAGAAAGATCAGCATAACAACTGAACTATCAAAACTATCATCACAATCAGCCAAGGGACTGCTGTCCCGTTTCCACATAATCATTGCAAGTATCAATTTACAATATTTGTAAAGTTAGGAATACAAGTAGCTTGCTGCCTATATAGCATCCAGTTATCCTTTCCACGCCTTTCATTAATAACAAATGCAAAGGATGAAACTAACTGAAATATAAATCCATTACTTTCCTTTCCGTTCATGAAGCATATTAAATTCAAAGCATTCAAGTACAGACAAGAAAGCGAACAGCAATGCATATAGTTGCTCCCATCTAAGCACTATAAAATTCATCATTCACGAATTCCAGATTTCCAACTGAATGAAAGAAGAAAAGATCATTTTTCTAAAACATTCATTCATATCTCTATTTCCTTCCACATGACTGTCCTAACAGTGGAACCCAAACGAAAATCAATTCAAGATAACAGTTCAGAGTGAAACTTACAAAATCCATTCGGAATTCACTTTCCGGCAGCAAGGATAATTTCATTTATAATCAGCTTTAAATGAAAACAAGGAAGAATTCGGCATCCATATCCATACTTCATTGGAATCAGACTCATTTAAAGATCCGAAACAGGTTAGTACAACATTAGGTACATCCAAGATCAAACAATATAAGGCTGCATACCATGTATTTACCATAATAAAAGAAACCATATTTCTTTCACTGCATACTAAACAGACAAATAGTACTTCAATCATGCAGTTAATAAATCGCAGGATTACTTAATCCTATGAACGTATCCCGTTCAAAACAACATATTATTCATTGCTGTTACCTACAGCAATTTAAATATTCATATTGACTATGAATTTCACCTCTTGTAATGTTAATGTAAGACGAATTCATTTCCCTTTAATTTCACTATGAAACACCATTTTGTTCAAAACGAAATCAAACACCTAACCCGTGTTCATCTCAAACAAGACAGCTCATTATAAGGATAACAGAACAGTCGTTCTTATCGAAAAACAAACTCTCATAGCCTGTACCGTTTCAATCCAATACCACAAACAACTCATATTCAATTGTCAATACCTCTATAAAAACAAACCCGAACCAGGTGTTAATTATATGAGCTCGGTACAGCCAGAGCAGACTCAGAAGACAAGTTAGATCCCAATTTTTCCATTACAGTATAAAGAAATATAATCATTCTTTGCATAGAATACAATCAAGTTGTAATTGTGTCAACAGTCCGTATAGGAAGACCAAACAGTATTTATATAACACAGTGAAACCACCTTATTCTTTCAACAAGGAGAAACGAAATCCATAGATAACTTAAGAAGGAAAAACAGTTATCTTTTTCCTACTTCACGAATACTCAATACGTATTCGTTTAGCTCCTACTCAAGAAAAGGTGCAGCAATGATAATATTGCTATTACTTCATTCAAAACGAGTTCAAATACTCATAGTAAACCCAAATGCCATTTCCTTTGAAATTCAAACAGGAAAAGGAAGAGGATCTATCTCCTTAAAAGTATCTACAAGAACAACTTTATCCACTATTACTTCTTTCATTCAAATTCATCAAGAAAAGAACCGATAGTTTCAAAAGAGAAACAATTCAATTAACATGTACATGACCCGTGATACATATGACAATTTTTCCCAATATCTTGTTAAACAACCAAAGACGACAGAAGCATTTCATTCAAGAAATAAAAGGACATTGAACTCAAGCCGACCAATAAAGATTTTGTATCATTTCCAAAATGACAAGACCAAGATTCAACGGAACCCAAATTACAGCAATATATACGATGTATTTCCATTTCCTCTTTTCTTGCAAAAGACAGCCCACATACACGGTAAAGAAAGAAACGATTACACCGAATGGAAAACATTTACACCATAAGGAACGACGATTACGCACTGCTCCACTTTCAACAACACGAACAGTGAAAGAAGTATATCTATTTCAAACCACGTACAGTCAACAACCGATACAGTAAATCATTTTCCAACTCGATTCAAGCAACAACATATCAAGGCCGAGCAACCAGAAGCAATTAAGCTTATCATTTTCCAAAGAAAGAAGCAAGAACCAACAAAATCCATTTCAAATCAACTCAACAGCAATCATACAATCCAAACCCAAGAGCAGGGTTGTTTTAATGAAACACTTAATCAAAGCAAAGATTTTTAAAGAGAAGGGCTTAACATGCCTGAAATCTCTTTTCCAGAGCTCGAAGAAAACCTTATTTGCCGCGTTTTTCCTTCCACAACGACAACACAAACTTCCCAGCACTCCTTTCTTCTTCAGGCTTAGCAACAGCCTCGAAACTCCAAGAAAAATGTCAAATGCTAAGAGCTGGTTCGACTGAACCAGACCAAAAAACCAAATGCAGAGCAACTTCGGCCAAAACCAAATCGAACAATGAAAAAAATCAAATTCCCTCATGTTGTTTCCAAGGCGAGCTGGTCGCGAGGACCGAAACAATCAATGCATTAAAGGCTCTGCCTTTTTCCTTACTTTCCACGCCACCGCCACTTGGGTTGGCAAACTCTAATTTTCAAAATTTCCATGCAAACTGAATTTGGCTCTATTTCTAAATAGATGCCTCTAATTCCTACCTGCCCCGCCAAAACTGGCGCTGTCCACGTAGGGACAGTTCATTAAATGCCAATGAATGCCTCCTTTCCATCCTTATCCCTTTCCTCCAAGGGTCTCATGCACCCTTATATTAGGATTAGTTTAGGTTCAGTAGTAGTATTCAACCTAGGTCCTAGTTTAACCTTAGGTTTTAGAACTTAGGTTTATTTTCCTTTTTTTTTTTTGTAATTTAAAAATCCACTTAGGATAGTAGTGTAGGATGTATGTTAGGCCTTAGGGTTAGTTTAGGTTTAATTCACACTAACCACTAACACTAACAACTTCCATCCAGCCTCCTTACTAACATTCACGTTAATGCAGAGCAGGACGTTCCGTCCTTCAGATTACGTGCCAAGGCCACCCGTGTCCAGGCATTTCTTGCCTCACGAGGTCCCAAATTCGACAGTACAGGGTTCAAGAATCGAACCCCTGTCGTTGGCATTTTCGTGCTAGCTGTTCACACCTGCAATCAGGCGCTGCACGCTCATAACAATCTCAGTCCGGTTCAAGTGTGAATCGACACAGAAATCACAAGAGGACCTCAGCATACTTGAATCAATGGAATTGATTCAGGGTATGCTGTCAATCAGAACAAGAGCTAGCAAGTATACGACAATTTGTCGTCACATCAGCAAACACACAAGTACAATATTTGTTGTCCCATGTAATAAATCACAGTATGCAAGAATCCAAATTAGCAACACATTCTCTTAAGATCAAAACATATCTTAACATGTTTGCTTTCATTTCAGCAGCTATAACAGTATGTAAAACATTCACCAAGTTAACATACAAAATCAGAGTGTTACAGGTAACATGGGATCACCTCTCAAGCTATGGGACTTGGGCTCAAGGTGAACCTCTAGAGAAGGCTAAATTCCTCTTCCTAAACTAAGTGTTGTACTACTAGTGTAATAAAATGATTATCTATACCTATGCTAACATTTTCATGGGTTTTAGGGAAAGAGATTTGCAAGAAATGAAACTATACTAGGGATGGTGATGCACCAAATAAAGGGTGTTTCCAGACTCATGAAGGGTTAATTTGAAGAGGGTGTTGTGCACCACAAGTAAAACTTCACCTACTGCAACTTAGAGAGGGTAACATAATACCATAGACTAAGAAGCATGCATTCCCTTTGTTAAACTTCAATCAGACAATGATATATCAGTCTTCCAGTGAAGAAGGATGAAATTGAGAAGGGTGAACAAGCACCACAACTCAACTACATGCAATAATCCACCACTTGATAAGCATAAAACTCCAAGAACTTGTAATAGAAACTTGAACTTGCACAGTGTACCTGCAAGCATGAGAAAGGCACAAAGAAGTATAGAAGGATGAAAGGACCAAGATTAGTCACAAAACACACACTTTTATTACTTCAACAACATGCACAATGCATCATACATTCAAAAGAGGAAATGGTTGCCATTACAGTCTTGAAAGGAGGCTTGAAAGTTCCCTCAACATACAAGAACAACTTACAAAAGGAGGATTGTTGAAAAAATAATACACTTGTCTCAGAAGTATAACTTGTCCAACTTGTTAAAATGAGCTTCCAACTCACATTTATAGAAGAATTATGTGATAAAGAAGAGGAAAAGTAATAAATTCCTTCATAAATTAAAGTTACATGATGGTTCATTTATTACAAATTTAGTTAAACTACCTAACCCTCCATCATGTGTCATTAATGGCCCATTGAATTAATCTTCTCAATTAATTAAAGGAATGTTTAAATAAAATATTTTAATAATAATAATACATATTATCATTAAAATATTTTAATAAATATATTAATTTAATAAAATTATGGTGGGCCCTCCTGAAAAATTGGTTTGCATTTGAGGGGCTCCACATTGCCAAAATGGACCAACTCAATGGTGGATCACTGAGCCAACTCATTGAGTTGGTGTCGAGATCCTCCTTCCATCACATCGATCGAGCTTTGTTGACTTGGCCCACTCTCCATGTATATCCCGGCCAATGTACAAGCTCTCCATTGAGTTCTTCCTACCTATTTTTACTCCCTTCTTGTGCATCAATATCCATTGAACCCTTCGCACACCGCTCGGCTTGATCATGCTCACAACCTCTTCATGACTTCCTCACATTGAGATCACTTCCCCATATTCACTCGGTGAATGACTATGAGATCATATGCCTTTGAGCCGATCTATCCCTTCACAAGCTCTCCTTTGAGCTCACCACTAACTCATTCTACCAATGTCAACTGAGATATGCTCACATGCATCAAACTCTAAATATTCATCGAGACATCATGTCCTCTCTAAACTTGGCAGAGCTCATCGACAACTCGCTTGAGCATATCAACCGATCTATTATCCTTACGAGTTACTACCAACTCATGTTGATGTATCTAAGCTCCCTACGCTTCACCATGTCGAGCTTGTTTACATTGTCACGTTGACCCGCGAGCTCCTTATCCTTTTACCTTAGCAATGCTCACCTATCCCGTCAAGAGAGCTAATAATTTCCATACCGAGTTGAGATCTTAAGTTTTCTTTAATGACATGGCAAACGTATTTTAACTCTTCGAGCCCCTGAGTAACTTGGGTTACACCTCGCCATGTTGAGAGCTCTGACAACCATTCATGGCTCACTGAGCTATAACCCCCTCATTGTAAGCACCATTTTCTTGGCCTCATCAAGTCATGTATCATTACGAGATCTTATGTGCTACATACCTCAATGCATTCATGACAAAGTGAGCCAAGATCAAGCTATTTATCTTTATGTGATTGTACTATCAAGCCATCCTTCTCGGCTCATCACTCGATGATTTTTGCTTTACAGATGGTTAAAAGCAAAATATTTGGGATGTTAACCTAGTTCAAACCGAGCTCATACCTGAGCATTGTTTATACAATGAGCCTCCTGGTTCCGTTTCCATGTTCAAGTTCATTTGAAAAACACTTCCCTTACCTATTTGCTGATGTTCCCCGCATTTGACTATGTAATTTCATCTATGACCTGGATCACCATGAGCTCGCCATACTCATTCTCTTCAAGTTACTTTCCCATGACTGAGATTGCTATGACCATACCTATCCAAGCTTGTGGGATCCAAAATCATCTTAACATGTTTCTCCAATTTTCATTCATTCTTCACAGGTGAGGGATGTGCCTCAACTCAGCTTACCCCAAGTCACTTCCTCCCCTTCCAACCGAGTTCCATTTCCTTTCATGTCTCTCACCTTCGGAAATGTCAAACTCATGAAAAATCGTCACGTTCAATGAGATTTGAGCTATACGTACTATTATCCTTACTCAAAACTAAGATCGACTCGATCTCCCATTTCCTCAAGATAACACTACCACATATTAGTACTAGCACGCCCAAGATTTATCAAGCTCTTCACCTTCAAATTCATAGAGTGGATCAGGAAATTTTGACACCTCTCGCATTCTAACTCGGTAGGTGACTTACTAGACTACTTTGCGCTTGAGCTAGATCTTTGTACGTCACTCAACTCCCACTATCTCGAGCCAACTCGATCTCGATTCCCATTTAGCAAGAATTATTTATTTATTTATACCGATATTCCTTCATTTAAACATAACTCGAGAAATCCTGAGGATCTTATCTCAGAGCCTTCTTCCTACATGATTCGGTTTAGCTTGGGTGAGCGAGCTCTCGACATATCCCCATGGCCTGTGTGTTTATCTCGATTCTATGCCCATCGATTTTCTTTATCACTTGGTCATAAGCTCTCAACACGATGACATTTGAGCCTATTCCTTATGGAGAGATAGTAATTCATACTTGTACTTGTAGGGGTCTATATAGTAATTTTTATGCCCTTAGAACAGAAGCCTAATCCCACGCGCACTAGCCTATCACCCAATGGGCATTGGGCACTCACCCAAGGCACACACGAGTGCTGGGAACTCACTCAAGAGACGTGTGGGGTGAGCCCTCCTTTATGTGAGTCTTGTGATAATACATTTCTATATATAAAACTTAGATGTAAAAAGATAAAATACCATGCATTCATTCTGAGAGCTTAGGATGAGCTATTAGATCAATATATCCATTCATATAATAAGAGAAACATCAAAAAGATAACATATCTGATCCATAATATAAAGAAAATGTACTGGGGTTTATACCCATGAACAATATATACGTAGAACGGAACCATACATTCATATTGATCTTAGTTCAATAACCATATTACATTCACCAAGGCCATAACAGGCCAATGTATCAATGCAAATAAGACTCATGCATCGAGGCCTTAACTTTTATTTCCATATTACATAAATTTTCACATACCCATCCCTCTAGATATGCCGTCACTTCTACCGGTCCTCTTAGTGGGAACCCCAACCCATAGAACCCTCTATTATTTCTGTAGAGATTCACCTCTCTAGTCACACCCCTTTTCTTCTCTACAAAATTAGCCTCTTGATGCCCTCTTCTTCTACCTAAGCACCTCTATATATAGCTTTAGCATCCGCCGCCATGCCTTCCTGAAGTAGCAGATTGGTTGCCAAGTGTCCATGTTGTCCTCCAATGGAGCATGCTTGTTGTGATCCGAGCTCTCCACTTTCTGCAATGATGTCTTTCTGGATCCTTCTATCGCATGGAATATTCCTTTCTTGACCACCTAGTTGCCAGGATAACACCTTATCCACTCCACATGCTCAGTTGGGTCACACTTTTCTCATGTGTTTCTTGGAATTCTGAATATGGCTAAGTCGTGAAACCCATTTCTTGGCCTTGTGCGTGTGCCGTGGGTTATATTAAAACCCTTCTAAAACCCCTATCCTACGCACCTTCACCCCGCACGCCCTTCTTCATATTTTTCCCACGTGCCTACACACCCTTTGGCACTTAGCCAATATTTTGAGGCCCAAAGCAGTCTATGAAAATTAGCTCAATCTCATCATGTCTCATCTTCTTGCGTTGGCCTCGTTGTGCACCAACGAGCTCTCGAATGAGCTAGGTTTTATCTCGTGTTGCCATCAACATAAGATTTCAAGCTCATTTCACACACACGCTTAGGCTCAAAAGCTATAATCTCACCACTATGATGCCTCCTAACTATACCATGGTCATTTCATGGTTCACGTAAACAAGTCCTTCCCTACCAATTCTACAATTCATTTCATTGACACCAACTTCTTCACCAAACTACCTTAGATTCCTCATGACTCATTCTAACTATAATGCAACTCACCGAAGTCTCGAAAATGGATCGAGAATACTAATGAATCATTTCTAGGTGGAATTTCTCCTTTTCTTGCAAAGTTGTTATTCCTTCCTAGCCATGTTCATCTTAATTCCCCATGTGTGTAATTTCTATGTTGTCTTTCCATTATAATATCTCCCCTGAAATGCTTACCTGGATATCCCATACATAATTACTTGCTTGGCATGCCATCTAGTTATTTCCACCATGGCCACAACCTTAAAAATTCCCCCAGATTTTCCTATACACCTATTCTTGACTGCCGAGCCAAGCTCGTAAACCTCCCAAAATCGATCCCAATTAAATCATCTAGTGACTTAGCTTATGACCAAGCGAGCTCTAGAGCTTGACTGATGGCTTATTGTGACATTTGAGAAGATCATCTTCAAAATTGTTCACCCTTGAACATCTCATCCATGCTCAAGAAACTCCTCTTGGCCTAAGTGATTCAACCAACACGGATCCTTCCCGAGGTACGCTAAACTCCTTGTGTGCCTCCACGATCTCGCTAACATGCTTAACACCGCGAACTCATCCTTTACGATCTCCTTATCCCTCACTAATCTAGATCATAATCTCAAGCATTCCCTAAGCACATTTAAGACAACGTAGCCTTACAAAAATTATCTGAGCACCATATTTCGTAATGACTCGGACTTTCCCTCACCCATTCTCCATGCACGAGACAATTTTTCATCATCACGGAATGAGATTCATTCATCCTATGCCTCCCTTGATGTCTTGTCTTGTGAGACTCCGTGACCTCGTCCCATCATGGGTTTATTATCGATCCATCCTTTTTAAACTTGTCAATCACCATGAATACTTCCTCATTTCATTAATCCCAAACCCCATCTTAGCTCATCAATGACTGCTCCATCCTCCCTGTCATATCAAGATGCAGGATGCTCACAATCCAACTTGATGTTGATGTTCTAAATGAGATCCCTATTCTTAACTACATTGGGATCCCCTATTCAGAGCTCGTGAGAACTCAACCACCGAGCTCCCCTTACTTCCCAAGTTGATTCATCTGAAGACACAATGAAACTCACCTATCTCCCTCATACCAATCAACTCACCTCAAATTTCATCTCGTATCTCATCCAATATTTGCATTGATCTCGCTAACATTTTAATGCCAACTCACCACTTATTAGGTGGACTTGCTAAATAGCTCATCGAATTACTCAAAGAAGTTATTTTAAGCTCGATGCCTCCTTAGCTCACTGAATTGGTATTTTCTCTGAGTTGTAAATTCATTATGTTTTATTGAAATTGAGGAGATAATGGGAGCATCATAGGACATTTTAAACATGATTTCTCAATTTTAATGGATTTCTCGCAATCCTTGGTGGAAAGTGGGCCCACAAGAGGCCAACCTCAACACTACGAGCAACTCATTAACCCCTAAGATGAAAAAAATGGGGAAAACACTCCAAAATGATCCTAAAATTTCCCATAATGCCAAGATGTGCCTTCAACACAAAATTTTTCCTATAATGTCCCCAAAATGTTTCATGAAGGGGTTTTCCAGTCCTAGGGTCTGATTGACCCATGTTGTCCAATTTTTCCATGTGTGTAAAATTGGATAACATTTTTAAAATAGAGGTGTTGAATGTAAACTATCCAGATCCTTCCCATCAAAAAGAAGTATACTAGGAGACTATAGAGGTGATTAGGAATTTACAAGGTCAGCTACAATACTTGAAGTAGAAGTCACGGAAGGTGGATAGCTTGAAGGCAATTGAACTTACTTAGAAAGATGTTGATGACTTGAAGGAGGTTTGTAAGATGTACCAAGATAATATCATTCCTTTGTTAGGGTAATGGCTATGGGAAAAGGTACTGCGTGCACTCGAGTTGAGTGTGAGAGACAAATATTGCATGAAAAATAACCTCCTCATAGCCTTGAGTATGATAAAGAGATCAGTTTGAATGCATTTGTTGATGGGTGGCGGTTGAGTAACATATTGATTGATACAGGTGCATAAGTGAATGTAATCACTTTGGATGTGTGGAATTAGATGGGGATACCACCATTTCATCCATCTTTGAATGTTCTATATATGGTAAATAGGAATAGAGCCATGTATATTAGAGTATTGAAGGATGCCAATATTACTATACAAGGGGCCAAGTTTACTAGGGAATTTGAGGTATTGGTGCTCACAGATGTAGATAGTTTCCCAACATTTTTGGCACCCTAGTTTTATACAAATAATGATGACTTGCGCTTCAACAAAGGAGTTTTGAGAAGAAAGAGGACCACGTGATTATTCCTTTGAAATATGGGGAAAATACACCCTATGTGGAACTATTAAGTGAAGAATATCTCGAATAGGATTTATGCGCATACGGTTAGAGATCCTGGAGTGCTTGAGAAATCTAAGGAATGAGTGATTCAATGGGTGATTCTTAGTCTACAAGTGATAAAACTAGCATTTCCTATGAAAATTGGGCACATGAGACTTATGAAATGGCTAGGTACAAGATGAATAATAAATTTACTTTTGTAATCGTGGCACGCTATGCTAGGCACTCAGAAGTAACCAGGTACCAAGGTACACTGGTGAAGGAAATCCTAATGTATTCTTATGCGTTATGGAATCCCAGTGGACAAATAAGGTGGAGAGAAGGAATATTCTAGTTTATACCCTACACAGAATGCATCACACCGGTGGATCACACATAGAGATAGTTTTTTTAGAGTGGCGAGAAGTGAGAATCACCTTCTCTACTAGATTTCTAGAGAAATGCACCTACTAAAACATGAAAATTTCATGGGAAATCCTTGCCTCACATCATGTTTGGAATTGTGAGAGACTCTAGAAAGAGGGGAAAGAGCATTTACCAAAGATCACTATGGTACATAATTTCTATTCCACCTTGTGATGTTGAGCACACACTTGGTATGTCTATGCATATTTGAATAGAGGAACATGGAATTGGACATAACTTACTACAAGTATGATTAGACCTTTGACTATTTTTTACTAAACCACCAAAGTGAATGAGGGTTTGTAAATTATGAAGTGCTTGACTATGGGAGATAGTGAAAAAATGAGGATATCATTTAGGATTTGTTAGGTGAGTCGGATATGGAGGTGCGCTTTGAAGAGGAAGATACAGATGAAGAGAAGATAGGCATGCCTTGTTGGGGAAGGAAAAAGGTAAATTTTTTTACATGATTGATGTTGAGGAAGTGGAAAATATGGATGTTGATCATACTGTGAGTACGAGAGAGGTCTTGGATAGTTCAGATGAGTATGAATGTGCATATCATGAGCCTATGAAAATGAATAAGGTCAACATTAGGATAGATGCATAACCTAAGGAGGCCATTATTGGTGATTATTGTTTTGACTCAAGAGGTTGTTAAGATTATTGAGTTGTTGTGTGACTTCTAGGACTTATTTCCTAGAGGCTATCATGAGTTGAAAGGAGTGTATCACTCTTTGGGTGAGAAGAGGATAAAATTGAAGGAAGGTACGGGCCTATTTAGGAAGAGGCCTTATAGGATGAATCCTAATATACGCATCAATTTAAAGGAAGAGATTGACAAGATGCTAAAATCTAGGATCATTGAGCCCATTGAGGAATCAGAGTGGGTTATCCCTATGGTGATAAGTATTAAGAAAGATGGTAGGATAAGGATTTGTGTGGACTATAGAGATTTGAATGTATCTTTTGTGATAGATCCTTTTCCCACACATTTTATAAAGGAAATTTTGGAGGGCATTACAAAGCGCAGATTTACTCCTTTACTAATGGATTCTCTAGTTATCATCATGGGTGGATTGCTAAGGAATATCAAGAGAAAACAACTTTCACCACCGAATGGGAAGTACTGCATACACGATTATACCTTTTGGACTCAATAATGCACTGCAGTCTTTTCATGCATTATTGTGTAAGCATTCCAAGACTTTATTCATAAGTTTTTAGGTGTACTTGGATGACTAGACTATGTATGGGATAGTAGTAATAGATCATTGTGAAAATTTTAGACTCATGTTTGAGAGGTTCCGGAAGTTGAGCATCTCTCTTAACATTAAGAAGTGCATTTTTATAACACCCTTTGGAACTCTGTTGGGACATATCATATGTAAAGAAGGCTTATTGGAGGATTCTCATTAAGGTTGCTATTATTTCGTGTAAGAATTTGAGGATTCTAATAAATACATATTTAATCAACTTACATATTATATAATGTTACAATAAATATTTAAATAAACATTACATCATAACATAAGTAAATAAAGAAATAATTACAGGAAATAAATAACATAGGTGACACAATATTTATAGTGGAAAACCCCAATAGGGTAAAAACCACTTTAAAAATAACCTTTTACTTTAGAGAACTTATTTTACATCTAGTAAGATCACCTCCTCCTTTAAAACCCTATTTACCAAGGGTAAAACCAAATCACTTGATTTACACACCTTTGATATATTTCCTAAATATATCAAATGAGGACCTAAAGTCCTTTTTATATAAGGTGATCGGGTATGTCTCCTGACCCACCTTTTCAACCTAAAAGGTTGACACATACACCTAGGTTTATAATATTTAATATTAGAAATATAATCATTTCATGATATTAAATATTTAACCTAAAGTATATACCTAGGTTAGCATATTTAATAATAGAAATAGAAATATTTCATATTATTAAATATTAACCTATATAATAGTGACCGGCCTATATACATTAAGGGTTGGCGGACCACTTAATCATTATGTTCCAACACTCCCCTTAATGTTAAGTGGATAACATAATATATGCCAATAGATTACCCGCCTACGTGTACACTACAAGATTTACAATCCTTAAACCATAAAGGTTTTAGGCTAGCATATCAGTTGAAGGAATTATAACACCTTCATCATACTCAATTTACCTTTTGGTACAAAAGGATTTGGAATCCCAAAGATCATCCCATGATTAGTGGCTAAGTATGATTTAGGAGTTTTACATGTTCTCACAAGTTCTCATAAAAGGTTATTGAACCCAAACATATAGGATCCTTTTATAACCAAGGACCTCCTTAACAATATGCTTATACTGGATGTTTACTAGTAAACTCAATAGCACTAAAGATTTTACTTGAAGACCTCCTTTAAGATATTTCTACACTTCTTTCTAAAAAAGAATTCGAGGAGGTATACATGCCCGAAGGTCTTTTTACACTTGCCCGAAGGTATTTTACAAATGCCTGAAGGTATTTTTACAAAAAACAAGTTCCATTAGGAGGTGACATTGTCATGTACACTCCCCCTCAATGGAAACTCCAACAATCCAATATTTTCACAAAGTGACAAAACTTTGCAGCACTCAAGGAATTTTTTAAGATGTCAAAGAACCTACTCTTGCTTAACACAAATTTGAGATTTATCTCATCACTTAAGACCTTCTCATGGGTGAAGCGTATATATATCTCAATGTGTTTCATCCTCTCGATGTTGAACAATTCTTAATTAAGAGTAATACAACTCTAACCACCATATAGAAGAGGAATAATTCCTTTATCTTTCATGTATATCTCTACCAACACGACGTTGTAGCCACATGGATTTTTTACTTCTTCCATCAGATTTACTTCTCTCCTCAAGAGAAGAAATATAGACTATTGATTACATTTTTTGTTCCAAGTAATGGTTCATGCACCAAAAAAATTGAACACATATCTAGTATATTTTATAACACAACATCGTATGGTTGGAATCACAAAATATGTATAAGATAGAATTTTCATTCTTAGTATGATGCAAACCGATATTTGATTATTCTTTTAATATATCTAAAAGTATTTTTGCAAGATTCCAATTATCTCTAAAAAGGTTTCGCATAAACCTTGATGTGATTCCTACCGTATAAGAAATATCTGATCTATTTATAGTTAGATAAATCAAACTATCAACTAACATCGTATATAAAATAGGATCAACCCTTTTCATATGCAAATTTAGGATCAGTATTTATTCCAACGTCCATTAAAGTAGAAAATAGTTTATAATCAATCATAAGAAATTTTTGCCATACAATGGTTGTCGTATATTGTGTTTTGAAAAATAACAATAGAATTAAATACAATCATACAAAGAACATGATGTGAGAGACCTAACTCATTCATTTCAAAGTATCGCTTCAATTTCTCTTTAATCAATATGAATTAAATCAAAATTGTCACCAATCATAAGAAAATCATTAACATATATACATATAATGATAATATGTGATCTTTATTGCTTAGTTAATATATCATTGTTAGAATAACAATTAACAAAACTCGAACACTTTAAAGAAGGAAATAATTTTTACATACCAAGTTTTAAGGGCTTGTTTTAAACCATGAATGGATTTCTCAACTTTCAAACATAGTTTTCTTTACCAATTTCTTCAAATCCTTTAGGTTGAAATATGTAAAGTTATTCTTTTAAATCACAATTCAAAAGAATTTTTCTTATCCATTTGGTGGATTTTCCACCCAAATTGAGTGGTAATTGCAAATAAGGCTCTAACAGTACTCATTTTAGCTACAGGGGAAAATGTCTCAACATAATCAATACCAGTTTCTGATTGAAACCTCTAGCAACAAGTCTAGATTTATGTTTGTTAATACTACCATCAACATTATACTTTACTTTGTATATCCACCTAGACCCTATAATACTTCGCGGCTCAAGTTCATATAAGGTAATTAATGTATGGTACATATGATGGCTTTTGGTCATTTTCCTAAGGTTAATACGATTTAAACTTTCTAACATATATTAAGTCCAATTTAATTTCTTATCTAGGAATATAAGAGTTTTAAACATCTATAACATCAAAACATCATGACCATTTACTAAATCAGAATCAAACCCATCATTTAGAATCATTTAATGAAGTAACTTCAAGAGAAGAAGACAAAACATGTAAACCTTTCACTAGATTATATCTATACATTACATATAAGCTTCATAATTAATGTCCTAACTTATCATGCATAAGTTTAGGAAATACTTGTTAGCAACTCCGTTTATATTTTAAAAATATCACATGGCACTTAAGTATATCTTGTCAATAATCTCATTTTGTAGAGGCACATATGCAGATGGATACTCTTGTTTTAAGAGTTTGATTTTATAGTGGTGGTAAAGCACGTCAAGAGTAACTCAGGACCGATCACTTATCTAGGATTACCTCAAGTGAGAACATATAGAGCATTGAGTATATAATGTCATATGCATAATTGTTCAGATTGAACCGCGCCCCATATAACTTAGAGTATATTGGTGTATCTTGTGTATTGGTGTAGTGCTTGAAGGAATGAAATCCTTAGAGAAGAAACAACTTTCCATACACTTTGTGCCCTACATGTTAATTGGTGGAGATTTATACAAGTTAGGTCATGATGAGGTTTTGCGTTGGTGTGTACTTAAGCATGAGTGTACTACCATTATGGAGGAATTTCATGGTGGGATTACAAGTGGTCATTATGTACGAAATGCCATCGTGCACAAAATTTTTGGCAAGCCTATGGAGGGAAATGATGTATATGGATTATATAGAATATTGTAATGCATGTGACCACTTTCACCTCCTTGAAATGCCTGGGCATAAAGATTAAATTCCTTTGAGACCTATTACTAGTGTAAAACCTTTTGAAAAGTGAGAAATTGACTTTGTGAGTCCTATTTCCCCACCCGTGTGGACAGAATGGATCACGCTATATTATAACTTGTATAAATTATCTCATAAGGTGGGTAGAAGTAGTGCCTAAAAAGGATTACATGGAAGCTACAAGAAAAATGTTTTTATGGAAGAACATTATCAACATGTATGGAAGTCCATTGAATTTTACAAGTGATAGGGGTACCCATTTCATTAATGAGACCATCGGGATACTATTGGTAGAATTTATGGTGACACATCATAAAACAACACCCTATCACCCACAGGCCAATGACACTACCGAGGATTTCAAAATTATATTGGGACATACATTGAAAAATATATGTGATACTAGAAGCAAGGATTGGGATGATAAAGTTTCATTATACTTTGAAAATACTAGACAACTTATAAAACATTGAACAAAGCCTCAACCTTTCAATTGGTGTTTGGCACGAAGGATGTTTTACTATGGAATTCATGTTACCCTCCTTATGTATTGCACACACGGGAGGATTGGATGATGAGAAATCCCTTGAAGAGCATATAGACAAACTAGTGCGAGTTGGATGAAAGACGCACAATAGCTTGGTGGAGCCGTAAGATAGAAAAAGGCAGGTAGAAGGCATGACATTGTAGGCATATTAAAAATAAGAAGATTGAGAATGGAAAAATGGTTATTATTTATGATTCAAAATTTTGCACCACCACTGGAAAGTTCCAAGTACATTGGTTTGGACCATATGTTTTGACTTACATACTTGATTCGGAAGTTTCCAGTTATGCAGCCTTTGGATGGGACACGGTTTCCTGGTTATTTCAATGGGAGTAGGCTGAAGCCCTACTATAAATAAGTCTTTTTACTATTTGTAATAAGGAATTACTGCCATTTAGATTAGGTTTTCCTTTAATAAATTTTATTTATATGTGTTTCCTTTCATTGTCACTATGCTTTGTTAATTTAGTTTAGTGTTATGCTAAGCATGTGTGCATACAAGTTGTTGATTACCATATATTGAGTTCATGCACAAAGGAATGCACATACCTTTAGTGTGAGTTGGATTTTAAGAAGAAGCGCATGTATAAGAATTGATATTTAAAATGTCCTATGAATAAGGAGGATGCGTATCATTGGTGATTTTGGTCATTTGAAGCGGTTTTAAGGTGTCAAAAGAGGAATGGTGGTTATAAGAAAAATGACTAGATGGAAAATCCATGTATGTTGAACAAGCACGTAGGGAAATGTGAGGTAGGAAAAGACATGGATAAATACTTGGTATAGGAAATAGAGGTTTATGTACTACGACACTAGGAACGCATGTAAGGAGGTATGTGGTCGATGAAGTGGTTTACATGCTAGAAGGTTACAGTTTGTACATGCATTAGAAGCGTGCTTAGAACTATGAAAATGGAGGGACAAGTGGGAAATCCAAATTTAATGCAGTGTAAAATGGTGGTTAGAATGTAATTAATGTGGGTAAAAATTAAAAAACTATAAAAGGAGCATTGGGGTAAATCATTTTTACCTTACCTTACGTGAATTTTGAAGCTCCATTGTGACCTAGGGAAAACTACGATGATCGAGAAAAAAATTGACTACGAGAGCTAAAGAATCGTGAACCCAGAGGGTGAAGGAGAACATGACCAAGTGAAGAGTGGGAGTGAAGAAGGAAGTAAGGACAAGGCTACCGGTTCGAGCACACTGGAAAAGCGACATCAGCATGAAAGGATCCCGAGATGAACACTTATACATGAAGAAATTCAAGTAGAAGAGGGTCACCAACACATAAGAAACATAAGGTGATCCCAAGTTCGGACTCCAGGAGACAGAGAATGAATAAGAAGAATCTGAAAATGAGGAAAGGGTGGTAAAATAGGTAAGCCATCAAGTTTACACCATCCATGAATCGAGGAGGAAGAAGGTAGAAGTGAACACTATGAGGAGACCCATGTAATGGATGTGGATGAAGGTGGGGTTGGGAGACCACCACGTGAAATATAGAGGAACAATTGGAGACAACTACCGAGGCAAGGTTGGGCACACCTCAAATTATGAGCTATAGAACATACTGGAGAAGGAGGTTGTGGATATTATTGAACATTTGGTAGAGCATGAGGTAAAGCACGAGTGAAGGGGCACAAGGTGAAGGACAACCGAGTGCTTGAGCACGAGGACCTCACTTGTAGTAGGTTTTCCCAAGGGTGTTCGGGAAAGAGAAGGAAAAATTATATCTTTGAGGGCCCAATAATGGAATATGATGACAAACCTAATAAGGTATTGCGTGTTAGATATCAAAGCATGATACCCATAAACTAGTTATTTTTTTGGTCGATTTTCAACATGGATGATGCACTAATGTGCACAATGAAAATGTTTTAATGGTTGATGACATCACACATTGATGAACCATAATTTGAAGTAAGTTCTGATGCTTTGATATGTATGGGGAGTGAAAACCTCAAATGAAACATTTTTGGTAGTAGACTCATAAGGCTTATCAGATGAACAAGCATGTAATGTGCTTAATAATATATTGGAGGTGGGTTCTAGATTTTTTAACAAGAATAATAAGTTATGAGTTATGTAGAAAGGTGGAAGAGAAGAATAAAGAAATAATTGAAAGGGATAAAGAGATAAAGGAGAAGGAAGAAATTATTACACAATTAAGGCGGGAGGCGAGGGATGAGAAGAAAGTGACGTGTGCGTTGTATAAAAAGTTAGAATGCCTAGCTGATGAAACTTTAATTTCATGCTCAAACCTGACACCCCTGAATAAGACAAAATATGAGTTCTCTTTTCATTGTCTTGAGGATCTAACATGCATAATTACTTCCCAACCGAGAAACTCTAGCCTTGGAATCTGCAGAAGAATTTTTGGCAAGAGGCAGAAGCAACAAGAAAAAGAGAAAGTTGAAGCCACCATAACACAATACACTTGAGTTACTTGAATCAATGAAAGCAACAACTCACCTGGAGGAAGTTGTCTATGAAAATTGTGAAGATAGAGATCATGTAGTGGGGCTGCTCATTGCAAAAGATGAGGTAGATTTGAAAGAGTTACCAGGCCAAGCACAAAGGAAATAGGGCGGAACGTGAGAAAATATTGGCATAATTTGAGCAGTAAATGGGAAGAAATTGATTTATCAAGGGTCTCCATTAAAAATAAGTTGAAATAATTCTACCCTCAAGTTACGCACAAGATAGATGTGCTAGTTGATATAGGAAAACAACTGGAGACTTTGGTCGAAATGCTGAAGGAAAAGGGTGAGGATATGACATTTGAAGAGGTTACTACCATTATAGGGGATGTCTTTACTCAAGGAAGTAGTGAGTTAGAGGGGTGGAAAATTTTGGAAGTATTAGTGAATAAGGAATTCCCCCTTCTTTTTTCCGAGTGAAATCCAACTTCTTTCATTATTTGGCACAAGCCAGAATTCATTCTTTCATTATTTAGATTTTCAAGGATTCTTTATTTTTTTAGTAATCAAATTGAGTGTTTTCGAGGACGAAAAACATACCTAGTGTGGGGTAATGTTTGGCCTTGGAAATGTGACTAAGTATTAGAGATAATATGTACACAAGACCTATAGAGGAAGTGCACACGGGAGAGAAATTAGTGAGCACATGTGGTTGTCGTATTCATGCGTAGGAGATAGAGTAAAGGGTGCTCAAGGGTACTGAAAAGGATTGAGGATTTATTCAATTTTGGATGTGATTCTAAGTATAAATGTGGAGTGGGTGACACACAAGGGATGACTCCATAGAGTTTATTTTTAGAAAAGGGAACTGTTAGTTTGAATTGAAGCATGAGAAATAATAATAGGATCAGGACTGAAGTTAACTATAGATGATCTATTATTAGGTAGATCTTTTATGCTTCCATAGATATCTTATAGTGGCGCATGGTTATTCTTAGCATGCATCCTCTTTTGAATATGTATCAACGGTGAAGGGAAACTCCCACCCCTATATATATGTGTGTGTTGATATGCATAGTTTTAGTAGTTGATGTATGTGTAAGGTTATACTATTGGTTTATGAGCGCGCATGACCTATGTTGATACTCTTATGTATGTGTTATGATTTTGTGTGTTATAGTAATTAATACAATGGATATTTGTGGTTGCATATTGGTTATTGACACATATGTTAATGAATCTTGCATGGTAGATCTGATTTTGATTTTATTTAGTTCATTCTTGCATATGGTTGTGATCTATATTTGTTAATGTTTTATCCTTGAATGGTTACTTTGGATATATAATATATCTTTATGCATGCTAACCCCTTGAAAAATATGCCATAAAAGAGGGACCTAGTACTTGTTGGTTTCTCAAACGTGCACCCGTGTCTTGGATCTCAAAAGGGCCGAGGTGTTTGAGAGCACAATGGAACCATCCCCAAGTTGTGGGACCTTGTGCACTTGGGACAGATCTCCATTGAAGGCCGGTTCCTCTATATATTTTCACTACTACCGCTACTCCTAGTGCTGAAAGGAGAAACTAAACTAAGAATGCCAAGGGACAGGGGAAAGAAAGATAACATGAATCAAACTACACTAAAAGGTGATAGCACCAGAAAAGAGGGGTAAACACTATCTGTTATAAGTGAGAATGATAGGGGATGCGTGGAAGGAGGCTAGGCATGAGTAGCATAGCAAAACACGCGTTCACCAAATTTTCTCATGGAACACAACCAAATATGGAACTGCAGGGGACCTAAAGTAGCACAACAATACACAATGCAAGAGAAGAGGTAAGAAGAAGGAATGCAAACATGTTAGGAAAGAGAATAGTCACAAAAATATGGTTCTATTACTTCCAAGAATGCACAAAATTGTTAAAATGCTAAGGAGGCTAATATCCACACACAAGATCCAAACATGGAGGTTTGCAACTCAAAATACAAAAAATATGGAGTCCTTAGCAACATGCGTAAGGATCCAGAGTGTCCAACCTTTTATAATGAGCCTTGACCCTATCTTTTATAGATTCAACATAGAGGGAAGAAAGAGAGAGAGAGAAGGGAAAAACTAATTCAAAGCTCAACCACCATCATTAATGCCTCCAGCAAATCCACCCCAAATTTGTCATGTCTGCATCAATTACTTGTTTGGTGCCTCGAAGGAGGAGGAACGATAGATCAAATCATATGAGATCTCATGGTTGAAGAAATATGATTCTACTTTAATGGCCTAATAGATGTTTCTTCATTTCCTCCCCACCTAACTTCTCCAAAAATAAAGATTCAGATCTCAAGGCATAGATGAGGTCGAGATCTTTCCAACGGTGCCATATTTGTCAGATTTCGAGCCTCGAGTTGAAATATATGCTCATTTGAATATTTGGGCGTGTAGGAGGAAGAGTTTTGTCCATACCAAGTCCAAGTGGTGGCCTTACACTTCTTAGAGATTCAGCCCCATCTTTATGCTCTTGAAATAAATGCCAGATTGACACGTGGCAGCCTCTGTGGGATCCTTTGTATTTTTCCTAAGTCTCTTTGCTTGGCGGGCCAAAAGTCTCGACTGGACACGTGGCGGCTTGGTGCTTGTTTGGAAACCCACCCCAAATTTTATCTTTGAAATAGTGTCATGCTGACACTTGGCACTCTTCGTTGGCCTGCCTCTCATTTGACTATTCAACCCCTGACTCTATCCCTTTTTGGACTAGGGACATGTGGAAGGCCCGTGCTTCTTTGGGGACTACCTCCAGACTTTCCTTTTCATATTACGTTGTCGATCCACATGGAGGATTATGTTGGTTCTCTATACTTAGTCATTTTTAGGCTTGCTTTTGAATTTGGTTTTGACATATATTGACCACTTGCTACATGGAGGGCTGGTGCAAGTTTGAGTCTTCGGCCTGGATCCCGCTTTTGAATGTGCATCGTTAAGACACTTGGCACCCTCCGCTGAGTCGAAGAATTTTCAATGGCCGGTGCAACTTTTGAGGCTCTTGGACGTGTGGATGCTTAGCGCTCGTTTGGGTCCACCCTTTGAATTTAACTTTAGAAGTGCACCAAGATGGCTAGAAAGAAGGTGAACGTGTGGAGTGTGGGTGCAAGGGAGAAATGGAAGAAAGAGGTGAAGAGGGTGCACACAATGCGCATAAGAGGAATGTGTATGCAAGTTATCCAAATGGTTGGGAGAGCTATTTGGATAACAATTTTGGTGACTTTCGGGGCCATCTTCCTGCTAGATGAAAGATATTAGTAGCCTGAAGCATCCATTAGGCATGGATTCTACTTGTTCAATCATAAAAATTCCCCTGTAATCACTTGAAAATCATGTCTGCACTCTGTTATGAATCTCTCAACTGCTATTGAGAGAAGCTTTGCATTATAGAAGTAACAAAAGAGCACTCGCAGAAGCACATGAGGGGAAAGAACTATGTACAAACAAAAAATTCACGTAGAGCACACTTGGAGGAATTGAAACTACTTAATATATACAACATGATGCAACAAACCTAATGGAAGGGTTTGAGATAAATCCCGTTTACTAGGATTTGTAGTGCGCTTCCATCCAGATGAGTTAAATCAAAAGAGTTAGCTTCTTTTGCAGGACTTGATGATGTATGGGATACTCCAAAGTGTGTCAAAATTTGAATGACTCCCTAGTTTAGCTCTCACAAGATCCATTTTAGAACCGGATCCCCAACTTTGAAATCTTGAGGCCTAGCCTTTTTGTCAAACCATTTCTTTGATACTTGTTGATGCTTTTCTAGCTTGATCATGGGAGAGTTTATGAGTTCTTCAAGATGAACTAGCTCTACTATCTTGATTTCTCTCTCGATCTATGCCCTCAAATTCCAGCTGCTAGGTAAGTGCCAATTAATTTAGTTCTATTGTCAAAGAAAGGGTAGCCTCCTTGCCATAGACAATCTTGTAAGGCAAAGTTCCTATTTCCTTTTTTACTATGATTCTATCTACCCAGAGCACGCGTAAGACCTTTGTATGCCACTATCTTTTGCTGATGTTCATTATGCACTTCATGATTCTAATCAGGTTCTTGTTTTTGATTCTACTGCACCGTTACCCCGAGGGTAATAATTGAAAGAGGTTTTTAAGGTAAATGCCCAAACTTAGAGCCCAATCAGTGATTTTAGCACCAAGGAAGGCCTTTGCATTATTAGAGATAATGGTTTGAGGAATGCCAAACCTTATGACTAAACCTTCAAGAAAGTCAAGGATGACTACCTCAGTTGATTCCTTAATCGTGATAGATTTTTTCCATCATCCGGTGAAGTAATCTATATCTGTCAGCACCCACTTATGTCCAACGCTTGAAGGCGGATTGATCATGCCTATGAAGTTGAGACCCCATTGCGCAAAAGGCTGATCCGCTTATATTAGATAGAGAGGAATTTCGCCAATATTTTCTTTCCTATAAAGAAAGCGCATTCTTTGCATTTTGTGACCCACCTATGTGCATCTGCAAACAAGGTAGGCCAAAAGATACCTACCATTATGATCTTCATTGTTGTAGTTTTGGCAGAGAAGTTTCCACCAGAGAATCCATCATGAAATTATACTAACACGTGTTCGGATCAAGGCCGTTGATACATCTTAACAACATGCCATCTAGATTTATTTTGAAGAGAATTCCATTAATCAAAACATAAGGGATAGATTGTAACCTCAGATGCCTTCTCTTTGCTTTATTCAAACCGGGAGGGTACACGCCCGGAAAGGAATGTGATCATGTCCTTCATCTAGTCACACGCGTCGGGGTCTATATTATGTTCATGTTCTACACATGGGAGGTCTTCATCCAAAAATAATGAAGCCTCAGGTTCACTCTACGTATCCTTAGAAATCTTCTTGTAGAGTACACTACCTCTTACCAGCTTTGTGGCCTTAATAGTCACATCATATTCCATGATTTTTGTCACCCATCGCGCTCTCTTCTCACTAATTTTTTCTCCCATGATGAAGTCTCTGACAAATGAGTGGGAGACTAACACCTTGATATGATTTATGGTGAGCATGCTCTTGAATTTCTTGAGCACACACATGATGGAAAATACCTACTTCTCCATGTGACTGTATTTCAATTCATAATCCTTTAGCGTCATGATCAAGAAGGTGACGGCTATTCCGGCCTTTATTTATTTTCTTGTGTTAGGATAAGCAAAGTAATGCTTGCATCGACACCATAAGCATAAAGGATGAAATCCTTTGAGTAATCTGGATTGAGGAGTGTTGGTGCACAAGCAATCTCTTTCTTGATATTGTTGAAGCTTTATCTTCCTTTTCTGTTGTCCATCTAAAGGCTATGTCCTTTTGAGCATAAGGGTGATGGGTCGAACCAGTCCCAAAAAGTTAGGGATAAAGTTCCTAACAAAGTTAATCTTTCTGAGGAAGGACTGTAAGGCCCTTTTCGTGATGGTAGGGAAAGGACTAGAATGGCTGAAATGCACTAAGGATCAATCGTGATGCCATCCTTTGAAACCACATGGCTTAAGAGCACGCCTAAGCCACCGCAAAATTACACTTCTTGGGGTTAAGAGATACCCCAAATTCTCTGCATCTCTCAAATACCTTTTCTAGGTGTGCCATGTGATCCATGCTTTACTTTGAGAAGATAGTTATATCATCAAGGTAAACCAAGATGAACTCATTGATGTAACCTTTGAAGGCAATATCCATGGTGCACTGAAATTTTGCCCACATTTGATAGACCAAAGGGAATTTTTTGGTATGCATATGTTCCCCACTTGGTTGTAAATGTTGTTTTGAATTGATCCTCTTCCTTGACCAGGATCTGGTTGAAACCCGAATACCCATCTAGCATGGAGAACCTTTGTGCGCTAGCCATAGTCTATAGAATCTGCTCCATTGAAGGCAAAGGATAGTGATCCTTTAGAGATGCCTTATTCAAATCTCTGAAATCAACACAAAGTCTGATTTCACCATTCTTCTTACGTACTGGAACCAGATTTGCAACCCAGGTAGAGTATTTGATAGGAAAGATAATTTTTTCCTCAATGATTTTTGATAGTTCCTTTCTCATGAGGGGATCTATCCTTGGATTGAATGGCCGCTAATTCTATTTGACATGCTTTATGCCAGGATCAAGGTCAATGGAGTGTTGAGAAACACTTGGATCAAAACCTTTGACGTCTTCATACTCCCATGAGAAAATATCACTATATTTTTCAAGAGAGAGATGAACATGCTTTTCCTCATATGCACAAGTCCCGCCGAGCAAGAGCTCCTTTCCGTGCGCAATAGTAATGGGGAAGCAATCTTGTTGCACAGCTCACATGTATATTTCCTCACCCTTGAACTCATCATCAGGGCTAAAAATTTTCTCTAAGGTGACCATCCCTTTAGGTAACTTATTTGTCTTCAGCTGTATTACTTGGTCACCATAGTTGTCATGCAAGTCAACTTGCATACTTGATGAAAATTCAGCTTCATTCTGGATAAATTGGATGATCTACGTGTCACTGTTGAACACTTTCTAGCTGGTGTTATTATCTGGAATGGATGGTTTGATTACCATCTTAATGTGTTGAGTGTTTCCTTTGACAAAGTCCTCAGCAGGAGAAAATTATGAACCGAGTGCAGCCATTTGGTCAGCTTCTTTGTTCATTCTGCACGGGACTACCTATAGATTAAGGGCATCAAAGCTCTCAAGTAGGTCCCAAACTCTATGTTTATAAGCTTTAATAATATTTTTTTGGAATCATTGGTGACCTGGTGGATGACCAATTCTGTGTCCCCAAAGATCTGTAACACTTTAATTTTCTTCTTTTTAGCAATAAGCAAGCCATGCACCAACGCTTCATATTCTGCCACATTGTTAGAACATGCAAACTGCAGCCTATGCACGAAGAATAATTTCTCATCCTTAGGGGAAATGAGAACCACTCCTGCTCCTGTGCCATTCCTGCTTCTGGATCCATCAAAGTATAACTTCCATAGACCAGTTTGAACTTTGTCTCCTATGAGTGCGCGTGGAAGCGTAGCGTCTTCTTCTAGAATGCAATAAGTACCAAGCCCAATTTCATAGGCTTCTAATTCTTCAGCATAGGGATCAAATTTGTGATGCCTCTCCACCCATTCATCAAGTACTAGGTCTGGAACAGAGAGGGTGGAAGAGACTGTTCTTCAGAACTCGAAACTTGTTCTTTTCCGGATAAGAAAATTAGCTTGGAGAGGGGATGGGACATATGGCTCTACATGATAAGAAAATATAGGCTCAGATTGTATGGTAAACTAGGTACCATACCTTGTCTTGAGTAACATATGAGACCAATCAGAATACAAGTAACCACCCACTTTAGTAGTGAATTCTCTTGATATACATAGGGAAAACAAAGGAGGCAGGTCAATAATTGACACATCTTGAGTAATTGTTAGGCTTGGACATGCATGGAGGGTTAACTCAAGATCCTTGATGACTCCTAAGGTGGTTACAATTGAGCCATCAAGTTGTAGGACTCCTTTAGACAAAGGGCTATATTTCAGACCTAAGACATCAGCTATCTTCTTAGGCATAATAGAAGTACTAGTGCCCGAGTCAATCAAACAATTATGCACTAGGTGTTTGCCTATAATCAAGGACATATAGAAGGGTGGGGTTTTATCAATTTTACTTACTTGTTTCTCCTCTTCTTGGCAGATTTTGATAGAATCATGTGGCTTCGCATAATCAGTCAACATGCGGAAGTTGCGGTGAGCTTCATGTAACAAATCCCGCCGAGATGGAATGGTCGAGCATCCCACATTGTGACGTTTATGTTTTTTTCTTCATCCGGTCAACAATGTTCAACAAAAACCCTCCCACCTTGTGAATTTGGGAAAAACATCCCTTTTTGACTATTGCCTGCACGGAAACCTGAATTTTAGCCGAAGCGGAGGCTTGGCCTACCAAAGGATGGGCGCTGATCGCTTCAAAGGAGCTTTACATATGGGACCTCCGCATAGGGATTTGAATGATTTTTCTACAAGAGGTCTTATCTAATTATTTTTTCTTTTGAAGATCTACTTGTATTGTTGGGACTATGACCTACACACCGACTCTAATATTCTTTTCTTATATCTTGTGTTGTCCACAACTTGGGTGCGCGAGTCTATTTGTATCTTCTCGCAGTTGGTTGATCGCATGTAGTGCTATGCGCCAAATAACATCAAATTGGACTCCGAGAGGAACTTCTAGTCCTTCTAGATTATCTGCTTCATGGGCACTTGTTGAGGGCTCATAGGATGAAGCATTCTAGATCATGAAGGCTTGGGCATGTGCAACATTAGCACAATGGTACTAACTATGAGGCATTTTTCAAGGGAAGCACCACTCTGATTCTTGTGCCAAGTTGTTTTGAACTAGAACGATCACTGACTCAGACCTTGGGTGTTGGGAGAGAAGGCACAAGAGGGACAACTTGCAAGGGCAGATGTGCATTAGGTTGCCATCTATCATTCTACTGGTTGGGCATGTATCTTTGATTTCCGTATTGATTCCGCCAAGGCTGATTCCCTTGGCCATGTGCCTGATTGAAATTTCCTCTATATGATTCGGCCTTGCTGCTTTTCTAATGATATGACCTTGTTTGATAAATTTCTGATCAATGCCTTCAATTCTTCATCCTCATTTTTCTATGATGGAGAATAGGATGTTGAGGCAACCAGTTTTCTCCTCTACTCAGGAGTCGAATAGGGGCCACAAAAGTATGGGATGCTTGCGACATTTTCGGGAACAACGGCATGGGCGGTCTAGAGCCAACTTTCCCACCTGAATGAGACTATTTTCTACCCTTACTGCAATGTTATAAGCAATGTAGAGTCCTACCTCCCATAGATTGGATCATAACTGAAATATCATTGTTGAGCACCTTCAAATAATAAAGGAAAGCATGTTGGGTTGTAGGTCTTACCATAAGAGGGATTCTTGTCCCAAGTCTTCTGAAATATGATGTTGAAATCATTCATCTACTCATTGGGTGCCCTCCTTGTTGTTGTTAGTTGCTCCACCAAAGATAGGTGATCTGATTTGTCTTCAAAATAACTGCATAGAGTTGTTCCCAGCTCATCCCAGGTGGTGATAGATCCAAGTCTCAAGCCTCTAGTACCATTGAAGTGATTTACCTTTGAAAGAGGCTGCAAGCATCCTGACTACTACATCATTATGTGTGATCAGATAGAGTGAACACACATTTTCCACATCCTAGATATGCTCTTGAGGGGTGACTTGATTCTCACCAGTAAAGTAAGGGATACTCTTGAGCGCACCATTTGGGATATCATGTTGCACGACCAAGAGTAAGGGACTCCCTCCATCAAAGTTTGCAAATCTTCTTAATGGAGGAGGTGGCTAATGTGCCATTACAGGGCACACAAAGGTTGTTTTTTTCAGGAGGAGTTGAATGGGCGCAGCGCCCGGAGATAGAGATGCATGCATGAGATTTTGGAACAAACTTTTCTCGGGGATAGCTGGAGGTATTCAAAAGAGTCTTCAGCTGTTGCACTTCTTCTTGTGTGCACTCTTCTCATGAAAAGGCACTCAAGACTACCAAAACAGAGATCTTAAAATATTGGGAGTTACTAGATGTGTTTGAAATGAGCCTCCAAAGGATAAAACACTAAGTTCACACACCAGAACTTAGAGATATGAAATTTGAGCTTTCAATGCTAGTCCCATCAGCGTGCATGCCAGAAACTATTGGTTTCTCAAACGTGCACCCATGTCTTGGATATGAAAGGGATGAGGTATTTGAGACCACAATGGAATTTTCCCCAAGTTCAGGAACCTTGTGCATTTGAGATGGATCTCGGAGAATTCCGATTCCTCTATCTATTTCTACTACTACTACTACTCCTAGTGCTGAAAGGGGAAACTAAACTAAGAATGCCAAGGGACCAGGGAAAGAAGGATAACATGAAGAAAACTACACTAAAAGGTGATAGCACCATAAAAGAGGGGTGAACATTATCTTTTTGAGTGAGAATGATAGGGGATGTGTGAAAGGAGGCTAGGCACGAGTAACACAACAAAACACACATTCACCAAATCATTCTCATGGAACACAACCAAATATGGAACTACAGGGGACCTAAAGTAGCACAACAATACACAATGCAAGAGAAGAGGCAAGAAGAAGGAATGCAAACATGTTAGGATAGAGAATAGTCACAAAATGATGCTTCTATTACTTCCAAGAATGCACAGAACTATTACAATGATAAGGAGGCCAATATCCACATGCAAGAGCCAAACATGGAGGTCTACAACTCAAAATATAGAAAATATGGAGTCCTTAGCAACATGTGTAAGGATCTAGAGTGTCCAACCTTTTACAATGAGCCCTGACCCTATCTTTTATAGATTCAACATAGAGGGAAGAAGAGAGAGAGAAGTGGGAAAACTAATTCGAAGCTCAACCACCATCGTTAATGCCTCCAGAAAATCTGCCCCAAATCTGTCATGTCTACATCAATTACTTGTTCAAGTGCCTCGAAGGAGGAGGAACGATGGATCGAATTGAATCAGATCTGGTGGTTGAAGAAATCTGATTCTACTTTAATGGCCTGATAGAAATTTCTTCATTTCTCCCCACCTAACTTCTCCAAAAATAAATATTTAGATCTCCAAGGCATAGATGAGGCCGAGATATTTCCAACAAAGTGCCATTTTTATTTATTTTGAGACTCGAGTCAAAATGTATGCTCATTTGAATATTTGGGCATGTAGGAGGAAGAGTTATGTCCATACCAGGTCCATGTGGTGGCCTTGCACTTCTTGGAGATTCAGCCCCATCTTTATGCTCTTGAAATCGTGCTAGATCGACATGTGGTGGCCTCCGCGGGATCCTTTGTATTTTCCTAAGTCTCTTTGCTTGGTGGGCCAAAAGTCTGACCCTAGACACGTGGCGGCTTGGTGCTTGTTTGGAAACCCACCCCAAATTTTATCTTTGAAATAGTGTCATGCTGACACTTGGCACTCTCCGCTGGCCTGCCTCTCATTTGACTATTCAACCCCAACTTTGTCCCTTTTTTGGACTAGGGACACGTGGAAGGCCCACACTTCTTTGGGGACTGCCTCCAGACTTTCCTTTTGATATTGCGTCGTTGATCCACGTGGAGGCTTCCACTGGTTCTCTATACTTAGTCATTTTTAGGCCCGCTTTTGCTTTTGGTTTTGACCTCTGTTGACCACTTGCTACGTGGAGGGCTGGTGCAAGTTTGAGTCTTCGCCTGGATCCCACTTTTGAATGTGCATCATTAAGACACTTGGCACCCTCCATTGATTCAAAGACTTTTCAATGGCTGGTGCAACTTTTGGGGCTCTTGGACACGTGGAAATTTGGTGCTTGTTTGGGTCCTGCCTTTGGATTTAACTTTGGAAGTGCACCGAGCTAGCTAGAAATAAGGTGAATGCGTGGAGTGTGGGCGCAAGGTAGAAATGGAAGAAAGAGGTAAAGAGGGGCATGCACAATGCGCGTAAGAGGAATGTGTATGCAAGTTATCCAAATGGCTTGGATAGCTATTTGGATAATAGTACCCTGCGCGTTTTAGGTGAGTTTTCAGATGTATTTGAGTGATGTGCCAGTGCACCTTGGGTTGTTTTGTAAAATAAAAGACTACGAAATTTCTAAATAGATGTGATGTTTGAGGTGAGAGGAGTGTTATCCCATTATTTATTTGGCAATCCATACATGTAGAATATCCACAATGTGTTCATTTAGTCATGTTTTTAATGTTCCTATTGTTTCTCCAAATTAAATTTTTGTTCACATGAGCATGAGCGAGTAAACTCCACCATATAATTTGGGGTATTCTCGTTCATTTTCTTTATGAATGGTATTTCTTAATGTTTCTTAGGGAATGCACACCACCTTGAAACCCTTCCTTTTTAGAATTGTCCAAATCCTATCTATGAGGCCATGTAATAAGGTAGTTTTATTTTGTGTTTTCTTTTGGTCCTTTGATATCCCGAGCACCTTTTCTTTATGAGTTATTAAAATTTTCAATCCTTCGTAATTTGTCTATCTATGTATACATTGTAAAAACATACATTAGTTATAGTTTCTAACTCCTATCGTAATCAATTTTTTTAACGATAATATTAAATGTTATTGTTTGAAGTGTTTTCAAAGATGCCATTTTTTGGGTTAGGTGGTTCTGTGATTAATTTCCTAAATAAAGGTTAGTATGTGTTTTCTATCTATATAACTAATCGCTACATGATCTTGTTGTATTCTAAAAATTATGCATGCAAGAATGGAATAATTTATGCTACTTCAATCTCCATGGCTAATTGGATATGTTCAGATATTCCATTCAAGTAAATTAAACAAAAGTCTTAGTTATTCTTCTTATAGTTTTAACACTAATACAATTTTCTCACACATGATACTTAGTCTTCTCACACATGCCCTTATTCAGACACCTAAAATTAACACCGCTAATCCCAAAGTGTCAACGTTCGCCAATCCCCTCATTATCACATTACACCCCTCACATTTATTAAATATTAACATCATCTCCATACTTGCATAAGTCCACGTCCATCATTAATTAAACCAAACCCTCCATTTATTAATTAAACAACACTTCATGACCTAGATCACCCACTTCTACCCTTTAATTAATTAATTTAATAATTATGTCACCACATCCCTATCCTTAAAAAATAAATTAAATTAAATTAATTATACCCTCACACCTCACCATGCTAACTAGGACACCTCGCTAACTACCTAACTAATTTACTAACCTCCCAAAAATCCCTAACTTATTCCTAACCATCTCTAAAACAAACTTCTAAAAAGCCCATGATGACTAATCCTAACCACTTCTAAAATTATACCCATAACCACCTCTAAACCTCCCACTCAACTTCTCTAACTAATTTAGTTATGATTCCCCTAAATCTTCCATATCTAAAATCAAAATCCTAACCAAACTTGAGCTAAATATTACCTACCTAATCATTCTCCAACCATTTTAACTACCTTCTCTCCACCTCTACACCCTCATCCTAACAAATTCAATTTGGTTTATGATTTTTCACCCCTCTCATCCTAACAAATTCAAAAATCCCTAACTAACTAAGATAAAAAATAACAAGAAAATCATCCTTCTCAACCAAACTCAAACCGCTTGCAATCGCCGACAATTGCCCAAATTGTCGGCGATTCTCTCCTATTTTACACTATAAATATGGGCTTTAGGCCTCCATTTGAGATTGAATGGAAAGTTTATGTGACTCTATGAATTCATTCTTTTTGAGTTTTGGAATTCTCATAAAGCCATAGATTATCAAAAATATCCAAAGCTTCTTCAAACGTCATTCATATCTCCGTAATCACGTCGGAAGTCTTCTTACTTCAACAATAGTTTTTCTCTCGGGTAACATCATCTTTTTGTTCCTATTTTCTCAAATTATGCAAGGTAAGTGGTTTATATTTCTTCCTTACATCATTTTTCATCATTTCTAATCTTAATCAACCTTTCTAACACTTTTTTCAAGTCTCTTTTTTGTAGATTTTTACAGACTATATATTTTTACAAAGAATCGTTGGTGATTTACAAAAATTTCCAATGATTGGTCTAATCACCGAGAGATTTACATACAATCATTAGCGATTCTCTACATCACAACAAATATCTTGAAATCATATTTCCAATGCATCTTTTGGTTTGTGAAATGGAGCTACGGTTCAAAAGTTATGACAAAAACATCCTAGGGTGGTTTTTATCAGATCCAGAGCCCGGCATCAAAAAAATCATCATCCACAACCTTCTCAAATATGGAGTCCGACTCTACAAATCATCTCACAAGCATCTTCAAGTTTCATCTCTCCATAATCGTATCCTTCTTCCATCATTTATTTTCTACTACAAATAGGTAAAACATCTTTATTTGAACATCATTGTCTTATCCATTCATTAATTACTTATTTCACAAACTAACATGATTGTTTATCAACATGTACACATTTACAATAATCACTAGTGATTCCTTCAATCATCGGTGATCAGCCTAATTGCCATTGATTCATGTCTATTAGGCCTATATTCAATTTTTATTTCCTTTTTGATATCTAGAGCTAGGTCCGGACCATCATTCTACCTTTGCAAGTATCCATGAGATCCCTTCAAGCTCCATTGAGCCATCTACAATGTCTTATCACCATCCCGCTTGCCCTTTTGAGTGCATATCCACCAGAACTTTTCTCCTTTGATCCATATTATGATTCCTTGAATCCCTTTGGATCAAGAACCACCATCAAACCCACATATAGCTTTGAACCGTGTCAGTCCCTTTGACTTTGCATTGTTGGATATATTGTTTTCTATCATTTCATCATATGTTATCAATTCACTTTGTTATTATCGATTATCTTCTTGAAAATGGATTGAATCCCTTGTAAGGAAGTCCATTGATTTATAGGGACTAGCCTTTACCAGGTAATCTACCATATATTTTATTAACTCCATCTAGTGTAAGTGTTTTTATTTATAGGCTTGCTTACAGGAAGAAGCCTTGTTCACATTATTTATGGAGCACAAAATCAAAATTGTCCATCCACATCGGTGGGTGTAACGGGTTCCCTGCCATATCGAGGTTTGGAAGGTCTTATCAGCTTGCTTGCAAACACATGTTAAAGACTGGTAAGATTTATCCCGAACATTTTTATACACCGGTGGGACACCCCATCCCTTATTTCTTTGCTTCATTTCATTAATAAAATATCTTTTATTTTATGATTCCTATTTGGTAATCACCTATGATTAGCCCAATTTTTGTGATTATCCCAATTGATTGAGATTTTACTATATGTTTTTCTTATCATCTCATAATCTATTTTCTGCATCTTTCTCTCTGCCTTCTACTTTTTCTAACCTATTTGCAGGGTATAATTGCTGGAAATCTTGGTTTCTGGATTTTCTTATTGCGCGCTTTTGAAAAATTCCCAAAAATATAAAAATATATAATAGGAGCGCTCTCATGGTAAGTCCTAAAACCTTCTTTTTGCTTTTTGATTCACATTCTTGTTTGTTTTTCCTCATCAAAATTGACATTTCATTTTGGGTCTTAAAATAAATCATTTGCATCCTGCTTGTTTCACATAGTCTAATTAGGAGAGAGAAAAATTGCATTCACATTTTCCCCCCACACACAACCAAATCACTTCAAAATAAAAACACATTCAAACAACCCCCACCCAGGTGAAACTGATTGGGATTTCATCACCCAATAGGAAATCGACTTAGTGTTCTAGCCGAGTATAATCTCCTATCTGTCGGTATATTTTGGCTACAAGCCCACCTCCCTTATCATAGTGGGACCGTGAAGTGAGGGGTAGGCCCCAATATACATGCCTATACCGGTAGTAGTACAGATTTTTGCCTCACGTACCTTTGGGTATATTGAGGATTCTAACCATAAACATACCTAAAACTAGAAAATGCTTACCATTTCCTAGGACACATCATCCATTTTCACATTTCACTTTTCTTACTTCAATCAATAAAATATATTATTTATTTTTCTTTCTTATCTTCTATTTGTAAATCCATCCATTTAGTTACTTTTTATTTATTAGAAAGTTGTGTGTTTGATGAAATTTCATGATTAAACCCTTAATATATGTATGCATCATTATCTACACCAATACAACATTAGAACCCATTTTATCATCCTATCACATCTCATTCAACTTTATATAGCTCTGAAATGTTTCCATAGTCATTTTGGCCATCTTATGTTCCTTTGTAACTTCTATCTCTTATCTAATTCAACAATCCTACAATAATCCCCTCCAAAAAACCTATTCATATTCTTTTTACAATCAAACTATTTCCAAAATATCGCTTCTCATTCTATGTCCCATGTATCTCACCACAAAAAATCTTTCCAACATCTTATCCTTCATCACAATCCCATAAAAATATCAATATCTCGTATCCTTCACCTAATCAATTTATATCTTCTTCAATCATGTTTTTCATACATCTTGAGACATCCAAAATCCATACACATATCCGTATTCGGGACCAATCAACTCCTCTCATCCAACAAGAACAACATACTCAACATTTTCTCACATCTCCCAACATCCCTTTATCACAACCCACTTCACAAAAATATCCTCTCAATCTATTCCTTATCAACCCCCACATCAATCCAATTCCAATTTACAAATAAACTATTCTACACATTTTCATCATCAAATAAAAATGTCCTCTCATCAATTCATTCACATTTAATGTTACAAATGATACAATACAAGATCTGTTAAATAAATTATACAATTTAGAAACCACTACCAAAGGATCCAAAAGTCATTTCTTATGATCGGGTTTTAATGAACCCATCCATCCATTAGTACCATATAAGCCTTATCCTTCACATTGGGAATTTCCTGAATTCACCATATTCCGTGACCAGAGGATCCTCGGCAGCACATACTATCCTTTAGACATTCATGTTATCTCATCATCCATGATCAAGATCTCATGCTTAAAACATTTGTTATGTCACTAGCAGGAATTGATTTGGATTGGTATAGTTCCCTCCCTCCATACTCTTAGCTCTCTTTCACTCGATTAGCTCCTGTTATTTCTCAATCACTTCACTATAAATGTAGTAGAAATAGATTGCATATAATATGTAAAAGGAGTACAAGATTATGATTGAGAAGCATCCTTAATATGTTGAATTTCAAATCTAAGGGATGCAATGATTGATTCAAATAACCCACGGAGATAAGATATGTCTATCGAGAGAGTGTCGCAGAGGTGACTGGAGAAATAAAGAGAAGGAACGATCTGTGAAGGAGCCCCGAAAAGGGTGTATCTGGAAGCTCTAGCTTTATTTGGGGTGTCTCGGAAGAGGACTGGGCCACACACGGGTGTTTTGGTATGAAATGTGGGTGCACTGGTCTATGTAAAATCTCAAAAACTAATTTTTACAAGTTTGGAAGGTGGTCTAAAACACTCGATGTCTATTGGATCAACTTCGCTTTCCTATATTGAATGTCACCAATACTCCAAGATGAATGAAAGACCTGCAAGACCCCAAAACAAGCATCAAAACCTGAAAAATAATAATGAAAATGAAGGGTTCAGACTCTCCTTAGCAACCACAATGGTGGACTTGCGAGTGTTGCACTACATCTCAAAATCGATGTAGTTCTATGTGCAAGTGTGTGTGAACATGCCCTAGGTTTCTCTTATGCTAGTCACACTTTGTGAAGTAGTGAGAAATCAATATGTATAGAAAATGTAATAGAATGTGTACATGAAATATATTAAAATCCCTCCCCTATGAAGTGTGATGTAGATGTCCTATCCTTGTTCCTTGATGATGGAGCTATGTGGATGCAAGTGATCTCAATGCAATAGATGGATGTAACTCCAGATGGATTGATAGCAGTAAATGATGCTAGGTCCCTCAATATGGTCGCATAACCTTATATTTATAGGTTTCTCTTAATCTAATTTTGTAATTAACCCTAAAAGGTCAACCACAAGAAAAAAATAGATGGCAAATGGCCGTAAAGATCCCAAAAGTGGCGGGAAAGTGCAAAAGGATAGGGGTGCCCCCTGGTTGGACCAGAGGTGACAACGGTGCCCTAGTAATAGCTCGGGCACCCCATTCAAGGCTAAAATGATGGGAAATGACAAAAAAATGGGAGATTAGGTGCAAGAGGTTGGTAATGACGAAATAATATAAAATAAGATGGCCAAAAGATGGGGGTTAATTAGTACTTTCTTCACTCAATATCTAAATAGTACTATAAAACTAGGATAAATAAATGTCTAAAGTGCATGATTTTGTGACTACAATGAGACATTTGTTGATGGTAATGAATATAGTTATTTTGATTCATCTTAAGATGTGTAATATTAGTCTAAGTGGACATACTGAGTCTTTCATAAGCCTTAATGGCATGATTTTATGGTATGTGAAGTTCATTGGTGAGTGTCTTGTGTATTATGATTTTTCATGTATTTAAGAAGCAAGTATTAAGCATAACTATGTGTCCATGATGTATGTATTTCTATGAAGTGTCTCAAAGTGCATTCAATATTTTTCTCAAAGGTATAGCATTTTCACTATAAGTGGTCTAGGAATGAGTCTTGGTTTGTGTGTATCATTGATTCATGTGTCATAAGTTTCAAAGAGTGTAATTGGATCACTAAATGTTTTTGAATATGCTCTTGTGACATCATGTATAATGATTTGTTCAATTAATCATGAAGGAGGAGCTATAGATTGCATGTCAAGGTATGTATGTTGATCTAGGACTCATCAAAAGTGATTCAAAAGCTAGTGAAATTTCATTTTAGGGATGTCATTCTATATATGTGAAATAGAGAGAAAGAAAGTACATTGGCATGCTATATCCATGCCTAGAAAATATGGCATATGATCAAGGAAGAAGGTATGGTATATTTTTATTCTTGTACATGGCATTATTGGCATGGCCATGATATGTTTGGCTCGAGATGATGGTTTGCACACGGTTGAGACATGAAGACTAAAACAAGTTTGAGGAGAAAATAGCTAGTTTTGCATGCCTAGAAGGTGAAATATGATGTTTTGGCTCCAAACAAGGTAAGATGGTGTCTCTTTCATGTTTATTATCATGTTCAAATGATGTATATATTTATCCTGGGGGAGCATGGTGGTTGCATGCTTGAAAAGAAGGAAAAATTAGGTTTGAGTGAAAATTTCAAGTTCTTATACTTGATTGAGACTTTTGGTTGGTGTTTCAAACCAAAAATACATGTTATGAAGCTGAGGAAGGTGAAGAATATGTTTATATAGGTATTCCTTTGTCATTAATGTAAAAAATAGGAGAAGTTCAGGTGGTTTTCCATTAATGAAAAAGGGGAGATTGTTGGCATGTGGTCCTATAGGTGTTGTCATTTATGAAAAACCACATTAATGAAAAATTGGATGACTGATTAGGGTTAGATGATGATGTGGATGATGTTTTAGATGTGTACTTGATGATATAAGGAGATTCAGTGAGGTCTGCCTACTCTTTAAAGCCAATTCAATGGCCTAGGTGATGTTACATGGCGGTATGAGATTCTTGGTTTCTTAAGAAGTATTTTGGAATGCTATATAATATTTTTTAGAATTCTTTGGCACTCATATCAGTTCTGAGGTGGAGATATAGGTTGGTGACTATGTTTCAGGTGCTCATTTAGGGCAGGAATGGATGCTAAGAGGTATGAGGATAATATTTTGAGCTACATGATCTCATTTACGCATGTATACAAGTGTATCATGGTGTACCGAGTGTTTTTGGCACATTTTGAGTGCTTTCATGATGAGTTCGGTGTTATTTCATTTTACCATAGCTTCTATAAAGTGTAAAACCCTAAGGGGTAGCTATGCGGGTATTAGTCTCTTGAGAATTTAAGAGATGGTTATGACTTTCGATGATTGTAAATGTTAGTGTGATGTTTCATGGTTCTTTGAGAAAAAATTTAGGATGTTATGATGCGTATTTTTCAAGACATGTCAGTTTTGGTGAAACAAGGTCAAGAACTTGTGCATTTCCAACTCCAATTATATCTTCCGATGCTCACCCCGAATTGTTTAATTTCCATGCGTGCCATGTGTCTTACGTGCCAAGAAGACTCTCACAGTAGTATATTTTTCTACAGAGCTCCAATCACTGTGCACATGGGCTTGTAAGAGAGTTTCACGACACAAGCTACATGTTGGATTATTCAAATTCAAATGTAGACAGGATTTGGTAGATAAAAATAGGGAAACATCGCTCAGCTCATCAATGCACACATCCAATCAACCTCAACCACCAGATTTCATCAAATAGTTCCTCCTTCCTTCTTCTACATGCTAAAAAGACATGGGAAAGCACATATGAAAACTTGCAAGTGGATTTGCAGGCATTTATCAATTTCTATTGGTGGTTACAAATTTGAATATGAGTTTCCCTCTCTTTCTCCTTCTCTTATCTCATTCTTTGTTTATAAATAATAGAGTGTTGCTTTGTAAAAGGATCCCTCTCTTGTAATTGACACACCATGCAAAAATGGCGGTCAACTTCCCATGGTTCTTAGACCTTGGCATGGTCTCTACAATGTATTCTCACCTCTTGTCATGAATGTAATTGATGTTCATCCCTTGAAAAATAAAATCATGTTTTGTGGAACTCTTGTCTTCCCTTTCACATTCTCATTGCATCTCAGCTCTATATCTATGTTTTTTGGCATGTTGTGCGTATTCTCACTCGCATTACTGTGTTCATGTGTTGTGCATGCTAGAAGGCCGAGCCTGCGTGTTGATAAGTGGTGTGTGTCATCTTCCCTCTTCTCTCGTGCCCTCTTTGTTTCCTTTTCCACTCATGGAGAGAGATCAACCCTTTCCTTCTGGCGCTATCACCTTCCTTAGCTTAAGATTTCCCTTTTTACACATCCTTCTATCCCTGGTCCCTTGGCATGTTTAGTCTAGGATTTTCTTTCAACATTAGGAGTAGTAGTAGCGTTAGAGGTAGGTAGAGGAACCGGACTTCTCGGAGATCCGTCCCAAGCATGCAAGGTCCCATAACTTGGGGACGGTTCCATTGTGGTCTCAAACAACTTGGCTCTTCCGGATCTAAGACCCAGGTGCATGTTTGAATGACCAATAGTTTTCAGTATTCTGGTGGTACCAGAGTGAAGAGATTTACATCTTCATCTTAGTAACTTTGACATGCTTTGCTGAGATACAACCTTTGGAGGCATTATTTCAACACATCTGTAACTTCACAGTCCAAACGCACCCATTTTCTCATTCTTTCTGAGACCAAACTCCCCTTTCTTCCATTCATTTTCTGTCTTCCATCATTCCATCCTCCTCCTTTGAAGTCATGCAATCATAACTTCTTTCCTTCATGGAATTATCATTTACAGTAGTAGAGATATTTTTCTCCATCCCCGTAATTTCAAAATCCTCCTCCAAATCAGTTTTATAAGCCCCATTATCTTGAAAATGCATACAACCCATTTTTTTCTAACCAAAATGTTTATGAAGAATAGGTTTATGCAGATGATGGTGGAAAATCCATAGCAGAAGCTGATTTTGAGAGGCAGGTGAAAAATATGGAGATGGACATGATGCAACTCAGATTCAAGTGCTCCATAAAGGTAGCTAAAGTTGGCTACAAGGTCCCTTGTCTATGGGTTGGCCCTATACCAGGTTGGTTTAGTACCCAGAAAAAGCTACACTTTATCACTAAGATGCTGCCCAGATTACAGAGTGGGTGGAAGAAATGGAGGATCAAGAATCTAGCATGTCGAAACCATGTCAATGGGGCAACCTTGCACTACCATCTTATAGCCCTCCCACTCCTCCACGCCAACTTACATCATCTCAACCCACCGCGTGTTTCCTTGCTTCTTACATGCTACCCCATTGAGAATTCCCCTCATCCATCCTCTCACCTTCAATTCGATTCCATTTTCCTTTTTCGTGCACCTCTGTTCCTTTAGCACACGTGCTTTTATCCCTTCCATTCCCATCCTTCCACCTTCTTCTAAGTCCCCTCTATCTAACTATACCATAAATGAATAGCCCCCGCCAACGCACCTTTCCCAACCAATGTCATCATGTTTGACGACTACAAAACAATTGAAGAATGAAATGACTCATGTGACTCGAATGGGAAGAGGAAATCATTCGAGCGCCTATTCTAAAAGAAAATTAGTTAGTCCTAAAGGGCGATATCCCAAAGAATATTGGTTTACTTGTAGAGGAAGAACCATGCACACCCCAAACTTTGCGTGAGCCCACCTATAAGTGCTCACCTTCGGGAGGAAATTTTACAAGAAAATCCCATCTAGGATTGAGCTTCAAAGTAATGGGAAAATCACAAGGATCATACCATGCCCAATCAGATATTTGGCTAGTCTAGAGCCAAAGATAGAGTTGCCACCAGTCATGCTCACTTTAGAGCATGAGGTAGAGCTTCACGTGCCAAAGGTCGTAAGCAGCAGAGTGCGCCCCAAATCTAAGTGCGAGAACAAATTCATGAGGTATATATTTTGTTTGTTGATACTTTGAGGAGGGTGAAACACCATCTGCAAGTCAGTTTTTCACTCTTGTTTCCAACCATGTTCAACACCAAATCAATTACATGGTCAAAATTTGAGATGAAGGAAGATACTTCTCCTACCTATTCCGGGTTTTACTTGAGCACCCCTTTCCTTTGGTTAGAGTAGGATAGTTTAGGTTTTATTTCAGCAACACAAGTGCTTGTGCACACTCGCATGTTCCTCTCGGGGCATGTATGATTTTCATATTTTGTACATAGTGTTGTGTTTTTGTTTTGGTGCATTCCCTCTGGCACCTTTCCTTTTCGGTTGCACTGCGCACCCTCTTTTGTTGCTTCCTGGGATGACAGCCCAATTTTGAAAGAATCGGTTCAATGGTAAGTGTATAGCTTTCACTCTCATCAATCCAATTTAGAATATCTTCATATGAGAGAAACAATTCAGTTTAGAGTTTAGACAATGTTGTAAGTGACTTCAGGGATGTTCTTCAAGTTGCAAATCAGATCTTCAAGTTTAGCACTTGACTCCATGCCTAATGGAATTCTAAGGCTACTAGTATCTTCATCTAATAGGTAGATGGCCCCCAAAAGTCACCAAAACTGTTATCCAAATAACTCTCCTAGTTATTTAGATAAATTATATTTTCATTTTGACTTTGATGTTTCACATTTTAGGTTGCACGCACTCAAGCTTGCTCACTTGGCACAATTTTCTTGGCTACAGTTCTTCTACACGCCCCGTGTGCCTTGCTTCCTTCCGCTTATGTTCCCCTTCCCCTGCATTCTGCTATCTCCTTTTCCATTTTCCTTTATGCCTTCCTCTTCTATGCCTGCATCTTTTTTCCTATCCTATCATGCACTCCTTCAAATCGATTCTCCCTCTCATGCCTTCATGCTCGCATGCCTTGCACTTCATCTTTTCCTTGTGCTCCTTCATGTGCCCCCTTTTCTTTTTGTCACCACACGCCCTTCCTTAGTTGAATTCTCATACCCCTTCCCAATAATTGTCCCCTGCAATTATTCCCCTATTCTTCCCACGTGCACCTACGTGCATGCATTTCCTCTATTTCCCTTTTGCGTGCCTACCTTTTGGTTCGATGCCTTGCGCCTTCTTTTGCACTAGTCCACTGTGCCATATCATATGTCATACTTGAGTGTGCTACACGTAACCTATTAAAGTGCGCCAACAAGGCGATTCTTAACAACCAACCAAAGTTACATGACACTTGGAAGAAAATAAAAAATGAGCAATGATGACTCCTTGACCAATCGCTTGTGCCACATGTCTTACATGCCCAGATGACTTTGACATCTTCCGACAACCATATCTTTTTCTATATAGCTCCAATCAACGTGCACCTAGGCTTGCAGAGAGTCTTGACACAAGCTACACATTAGACTATTCAAATTCAAATGTAGATGGGATTTGGTAGGTATAAAGTAGGGAAACGTCTCTCAACTCATCGGTCACACACATCTAATTGACCTCAACCACCAGATTTCATCATATCTTTCCTCATTCCTTCTTCTACACGCCAAACAGACATGGGGAAGTGCATCTAACAACCTTATAGGTGGATTTTTAGGCATTTATCACTTTCTATTGGTGGTTACAAATTTGAATATGATTTTACCTCTCTTTCTCCTTCTCTTCTCTCCTTCTTCTATAAATAATGAGTTCTTATTTATATAAAAGATCCCTATCTGTTGTAATGACACCATGCCAAAATGGTGGCCGACTTCCCATGGTTCTCGAGACCTTGGCATGGTCTCCGCAATGTATTCTCACCTCTTGTCCACGAATGTAATCGAATATGCATCCCTTGGGCAATAAAATCATGTTTTGTGGAACTCTTATCCTCCCTTTCTCATTTTCATTGCATCTCACCTCTCTGTCTGTGTTTTCTAGCATGATGTGCATATTCCCGCTTGCAATACTCATGATCATGTATTGCACATGTTGGAAGCATGAGCCCACGTGTTGATCTATGGAACACACCATCCACCCTTTTTCACGTGCCCTCTCTGTTTCCTTTACCGCTCGTGGAAAGAGATCGACCCTTTCCTTTTGATCTTATCGCATTCCGTAGCTTGGGATTTCCTATTTCTACACATCCTTCTATCCTTGGTCCCTTGACATGTTTATTCTAGGATTTAATTTTAGAATTAGGAGTAGCAAGTGGTGTTAGAGGTAGGTAGAGGAACCATCCTTCTTTGGATATCCGTCCAAGTGCGCAAGGTCCACACCTGGGATGGTTCCATGTGGTCTCAAACAGAGCGGGTGCACGTTGAAATGACCAATAGTATGCAAAATTATTTTCTAGTGAATGGATGATGATTAAAAAAGTATAGAACTCCTTCATATTTCCACAAAATTATGGTACATGTCAAGGTGATGAGCAGCCCCACTCAAACAAAGCTAGTTTCTAAAGAAGAGTGTTTTGGGACAAGGTTTTCCAAAGGGGTTATAAGATAAATTGGCATTGTAGAAAGTATGTGAGTTTTTAATAATGCGTAAATATTTTTAGGCCATCGTGATGAAGTGATCTTCATTTAGGTTGACTAGTCAAAGGGTAGTTTTGAGGTAAAAGTAGTCTTTGATAGAAATGGGCATAACTAGTGCTACTTGGTGGAATTATAAGGTGATTCAAGCTGTTTTGGAAATAGTATTAATAGATATTTCCATGTATATAATTTGTGTCTCAATATGATGAATTTTTATAAGGTTTACATGTCAACATTTGGACATTAATATTTTTTCCAGTGTAGGATAGGAAAGAATTTTGTGAAGAATTTAGTTGGTTGGAACATGAGATGGATTAGGTGATGATTTCTATCACGGGGAGAGTGAATATGGATGAATTTGGAATAAAATAATCCATTTAGATATATTTTATGTTCGTGGAAAGGTGTTAACCCATTGATCTTGAAAAACCACTTTTTGGGTAGTTTGATTTGGTGACGATAAAAGTGGTTTTGGTTTTAATAGGTGATTGTTTCAAGATTTATAACTTTCTTAGAAATGTTTTTTTTTTTGGTAAATAGTTTTGAAGGGACTATACCTGTTTACATAGAAATGTTATACGAGTATTTTAATTTACATAAATTAGCTATATGAAATATTTTGGATGTTTTTAAGTTATCTAGTGTCATAAATAATTTTTAGGGTCCTAAGCGGTGTACGAAATAACTGTTTTGAGAAGAATAGAGACCAATGGTGTTGGGCCCTAAAATATTAGCCAAGTAAAAGAAGGCACATAGGCACACAAGGCCTAATAGAATAATGGAGAGAAAGTTGAAGGCATGCATGATAGGGTCTTAGGAGGGTTTAGTAGAACCCATGGCGTGTGTGTAAGGAAGAAAAGGGACTTAGCCATATTTGGCATATCGGGCAAAACACACGAAAAGCATGACCCATTGTGTGCATGTGGAGTGTATAAGGTGCCACCTAGAAAATTGGTGCCAACAAAAATAATATTCCTCGCGATAGAATATTCTAGAAGGCCATCATTACAAAGAGTGGAGAACTCGATCTACGATGGAACATGGTCCGTGCGGGACCACTTGGACACTTGGCAACCGATCTACACTTTAGAAAGGCATGGTGGTGTTGGCTAAGGATATAAATACAAGCGCTTAGTAAAGAAAAGAAAGGAGAGAGAAATATAGAAGAGGCAAAGTTATGCTTAAATACCTGTGAGAATTCTATGGGGTGGGTTTAGAGGTTCATAGGAGTATGATGTATCAAGGGATGGGCCTGCCTTCTTCTTTTTGTAGGGACCTTAGTCTAGTTTTGATGCATGACATTGTTCTACACTATTATATGGATCCGTGATAGCCTCATTTAATGTAATGTGATTTCCAGCATCCTTATTATGAATATATGTGATCCCGGTTTTTACTTATATCTATATGGGTCCATTATGTGTATATTTATATAAGTGGGAGAAAAATCTTGTGCATTTCCTTTCTGTTGTGATTAAGATCTATATTACGCAATGATTTTCTTTTAAGGAATGACTACATTAGTCTAGAGGTTGTTCTAAGCTTTAGATGAATGTATTGTTCATTTCCATTCTCTTCATTTAAGTTCTGTTATAAATAATGCATTCTCACCCAACTCATATAAAGTAGGGGCTTGGCACCCGCGTGTGCCTTGGGTGAGCACCCACCAGCTGGTTAATAAGTCGATGTGCATTGGATTTTCTTGTTCATTGGGAGGCATAAATTTGACTACATCTTGGTTCCATTGCCAAGACCTATTTTCAAAGTTGTGGTGAGAAATGACATTTCTGTGGTGCATGATGATAGAACGTCGACCTTGGAGAGTGTTGAGGCATGGTTCAAGAGCATGGAGGATGATTTTTCTCAAATATTCAACACTAGACCTAAGTTTTTGCACATAGATGGGTAGAAGAGAACCTATACCATGAGCTATATGAAACTTTTTTTTTTTGTGTCCCAGTGAGAGTTGTATGAATGGATCTCAACTTATGCATCCAGTCAAGATGGTTTTATAGAGCACACAAATGGACCCAAAATGAGTACCAAAGGGCGCAAGATGTAGATATGACTTGGACATGTGTTTCTAATCATTGGTGGAAGAGGGTATTGAAGAGCTATACCCTAGAATATGCTATTTCTACATATTATTTCCTATAAGTTGTTGAGTTCGAGTTTGAAGGGGCCCAGAGGATCATTTCTATGTGTTATTCCCCCGCCTATAAACATCTTGATCATTACTTAAAGTTTAGAGGCATTTCCCATGGCCAGCTAAGCTTTCTAAGCACTTTGGACAAGGAAGCTTGGGTGGGGGAATATGGAAGACATTGCGTTGAGAAAGACAGAGAGAGGAGAGATGACTCAAGTATGGTGAAGCTCATGAAAGGGAGATGACTAGACAACGTGAGGCTACAAGTGTGATGGATCTATAGAGACGAGGCGTTACACGATGGAGTTGAGGTTCATGTAGAGGACATAGAACCTAAGTCGTGTGTGCTACCCCATCTTGGCAAGCTCGGGAGAGAATCCCTTTCAGCTTCTAATGAGAGTTCGTTGCATGGGAGATAGGAGAGTTGTTGGCACACATCTACACCCACTAGTAAGTGACCCCTTGTGCTTGGTTTTTCAGATCAAGGGAGAAATATTGTTGACCTAGTTGGAATTAGTGGAAGTGACCGATACGTGCCTAGGAGATATAATTTCTCAATTAAACCCTCTATTCATTGCACATACCATTCCAAAGTATTTGGAGGATTTTTGGACAAAATACAAGCACGTAAGGTTTGGGGATCACATATGGAAGTGGCGTGGGGTATACAACTAGTGGTGGAGTGATCTCACATGGGCCGGTTGGTGCATAGTTCGGTGGAGCGTTGGGGACGTTAGGTGTGACCACTTTAGGTCTGCATTGGTGACTATAGGAGGGACTCGGTGGATCTAGAGGCTCGGGACCGGGTGAATCCGGTTGCTCTAGTGAAGGAGGAAACACCGAGAGGAAATCAAGGATCTGGATCGGGAAGGAAAGGACCTTAGCTACCTCCTCAAGTATTTTTAAGATGTATTTACACTTACCAGTTGCCAAGGCATAGAGGATGTTGTAGAGAACATTCACAAGTGTGAATTACTATGGCGTGCGAAGAGGATCACTACACTGAAAAAAGGAAAGCTAGTTTGTAACAACTTTACATGGGCATGCGCATAGCTGGTACCGAAGTAAGACCCACATTAGATGGTGGTGGACTACACCACGTTTAAAAATGAATTTCTTGTAGAATTCCATATCCCCGAGTTTGAGCGAAAAAAAAACATCAGCGCTTTGAAGGAAATTTAATAAGGGATGACAGAGAGTCTCGTGGGAGTATGATGCATGGTTTAAAAATCTCCTGTCAAAATTTTCATATGACATCCACTCTTCTCAAAGCATGCTCAATGGTTCATTGGTGCGTTGATTACACCATTTAGGAGGCCATTGTCACACAAAACATTTATCGACCGCGTGAGGCTTTGAAGCCGACTTACACACTCGAAGTAGTTGGGAGCATTGATACTAGGGTGAGCCCTTTTCCGGAAGCCCAAATCAATGAAATGGCCAAGTAGTTGGAGAAGTTGTTTGTAAAATCGGTGCATGAGAATCGTAGTGGTCTTTGGTGCATGAATTGCAAAGTAGAGGGCATGCCGAGGATAGTTGTCCCGAAAGTCATGACGCACCATGGAAGTGGATTGTGAAATTTGTCATGTAGACCATGATGTGATTAGTTGTACCCTATTACACAATGCAATCAAGAAGAATGTGTCTTTATATTGCAATATTTGCACCTTTATAACCCATGACACTAAGGATTATAGGTTGATTGACTAGATCCATGAGGCTATTGACCTTGGTGTATGCCCAGCACCAGCCTTTCTAGTAGCTGCAAGGAGGATGGTCATCACTATGAAAGGTGCATGGATGGAGGGAAAGTGGAAGGATTTTTGTGGAGGATTTTGAGGTCATGGTAATCACGGTGGAGGAAGGAGTGAGTTCTCATGAGAACCAGTTTATAACTATGGATCTACACAACACTACAAGCGCGAGTGTCCTAATCTATTGCGGTGCTCATGGTGTGGGAAGAAACATAAGTATGATGAGTAACATGAGTTTTTGAGCACATGAGCTAGCAGCACCGAAAGGACAAGGGCATTGGGATGGTAAGCATAAAGAAGGTTGATACTCAGTGGATGCCAAGAGTGGCGCGTGAATCGGGGTTCGAGCTAGTTTTGGTGACAACATGAGCAAAAGCAAACATGTGCTAAGGAGGTTCCAAGAAAAAGGACTCGGTCTTAGGAGAATAAGTAGCACATGGGAAGTATCTAGACCTTGGTCATCGAAGGAAGTATATCAAGAGACTATGGATGTCATTTGGAGCTTGCATAGGAGAAATCGAGTGTCTTAAGGAGAAGTTTAGGAAGCAAGAGAAAAGGAGAAATGTTGAGACTCCATAGAAGGACTTGGATGAGGTTAAAGAAGTGTGAAAAATGTTAAGGCAAGAGAATATTATTCCCTTACTAGGAGAATGGTTACGAGAGAAGGTACCATGCGTCGGATCGAAGCACAAAAGGTAGGTGTTACATGCAAACCTCACCCCTCACAACCTTGACTATGACAAGGAGATCACATTGAATGTAGTTGTGGATGGTTGGTTGTTGAGTAACATATTGATTGACACGAGAGAAGAGGTCAATGTTCTCACATTGGATGCATGGCATCGATGGGAAGACCCACGTTATAGCCATCCTCGAATGTGTTGTATATGGAAAATAAGATGAAGTCGATGCCCATTGGAGTCTTGAAGGATGAAACTATCACCATTCAAGGGGCCAAGTTTACTAGGGACTTTGAAGTTTTGGCACTCTCTGAAGAAAAAATTGTCCAACATTACTTGGGCACCCATGGTGCTATAAGAACAATGTTGACATGACATTTAACAAAGGATACATTAGTTTTGAAAACAAGGAGGCACGAGTCATCATCCCTTTAACGGATGGTAAGTTAATTCCTTACACTAAGCCCCTAGGAGAAGAGGTTCTAGATAGAATCTATGTGCACTCTATCACGGATCTTGAGATAATCCACCCTACATAAGGGGTTATCTAATTTGAAGATGCTCGGTTGATAAGTGATACAACTAGCATGGCATGTGATAATTGGGTACATGGGACTTATGAGTTGATTGGGTGATAGTTAAGAGGATCCGTAACAATGGTAATAAAGGCATGCACTCTTAAGAACCTAGGAGGGAAAATGTTTCCCACATACTCGGGAGGGCCTACCTTGAGACATTTTTACAAGAAATAGAGGGTCAATGGAGGAATGAGAGTGAGAAGAGAATGTTGAACTACGTCTTGCTAGAACTGCAATGCATTGGTGGGCCACACACCATGAGAGTCTCTTAGAGTGGCGCGAGGTGAGAATCACCTTCTTTATTAGATTCTCTAGGAGCAATGCACCTACAACCATACAAGACTACCATGGTAAGGAACCAGCCTCGTTCCATGTCCAAGCTTGTGAAAAGGCCTAGATGGGAGGTGTAAAAGCTTTTTCACCTTCATTATGGGTACATGAGTTATATTCTAAACTACAAGGTTGTGCACGTGCATGCTATACTTATGGATATTATTGTAGCTTTTGATTTAGCATGATGTTAGATGTTAGAGATATTGGACTGTTGTTGATTTTGATTCATACATGATGCATGTGGATTATTAGAGACATTTTATATTGATGTTGATATGTTGTTGACATGGTTATATTTATATATTTTGGACATGTGATATTTCATCATATTGAGTAGACCTAGACAATTGAACTAATCTTATGATCATATGGATATTGATGAAATGTAAAATCGAGATGTTGTTAGAAATTGTAAATGATATCGTTACTTGCCTAGATGATGTTTTGATTCATATATAGATGATTGTGGAGTTATATTGTATATTTATTTTGATGTTTTGATGTGGCCACGAGGCCAAAGGAGGTGTTATGTGTTTTGCAGGTAAACATGTCACAACAAACATCGGGGGATTGGAGACCAACCACATTAGAATTCTAGATGAATTCAACAAGGGTCACCATGGAAACATGTATTTTATTTGTGTGTGTGTTTGAATTGTTGTTAGGGGGTTCCCATGGGGGAATCACCTCCAATTGTGACCAAGGGGTTATGTGTTTTCTTTCATTTAGTTTCCTTTATTTAATTTTAGTATGTGATTATTTAGTGATGTATTTTTCCTTTTGTTAATCACTTGATTTATGTCTAGATTAGTAAATTAATTAGTTTACTAAATTAATTATGAATGGGTCAAAAGAATTCATTTATTAGAATTGATGGCTCTTGGTTTATGTGTTGTAAGTTGAGTGCTTGTGACCTTGAGTGTTGTACACTCTACCCCTTCATGGAAATTCGAATTTGGCCTTAAGGGCCAATTTTGGAGGCTTGTGGGACAAGTTAAACTTGTCCCACACCTCTTAAATTGCTATACCAACCCTACCTATGGGTTGGGGCTAAAAATAGACCCCATTATGTGTTTTGGGAAGACAAAAAGGTAAAATATTATTGCACTTTCCTTCTTGAAATTAAATTTTTTCCTTAGGGGTGTGGGCTTAGATTTGTGTGTGTAAGTAACTTGTCATTCCTCTCACCCACCAATTTATGGTGCATTGGGGTTGAGGTTTGACTTGTGAGGTGGAGTTGAGGATGAGTGATGTGGCATCCTACATGGAGCCACCTCACCCTCTCTCTCCCTTTTCTATTTATTCAAGTTCTTTTGCTTGTTTGGGGGTTACTTCATTTCTTTGTGCTCTTGCATTTTTGGGAGTTAGAGGATTTTGGAATGCTTGTGGATTTGTTGGAGATTTTTGGTGATTTTTTGGGCTTGAAGAAGCTTGGTGTGGGACTCTTGGATCAAGCTCTACCATGGAAAGGTAGGAGCTATACTCTTGTAAAATATTTTCCTTTTATATTGTGTATATGTGCATGTTTTTGAGTGTTTTGGTATGCTTGTTGGGTGCTTGGGTAGATTGCTAAGTGTGGTGTAGGAGGGACTATGGGGATCTTACATGTGGGGAGGCATAAGAGTTCATTTCATGTTTGGAGAGGGAGTTGGGATGGGTGCCCCACCTTGGACAAGAAATTGCTTGCATTTCTTACTTGGTCTATTTTATGAGGGAGCCATAAGAGATTTGTAGGGAGGCATAAGAGAATGTGGGAGGCATAAGAGGTACTTGAGGGAGGCATAAGAGTGTGTAGGGGATTTGAGATGTTTATTGGAGGGTTTGTAGGTGGGCACCCATTTCCCATTGGGAGGCATAAGTGACCTCCCCATAGATCTTACTCCTTTGGATTTTGCATGTTGAAGCCTTGTGTATTTTTTGCTTTTCCTTCTTGTGATTGTAGTTGTATTGTTTTGTGTTTTGGTATGGTTGTAAAATCTTGTATTGTGATGTGGAAGCTTGTTTTGTTTCCATGAGTTGAATCCATTTTTCATTGCAATGTGGTTGGGGCTCGGGGGCCAATGAGGAGGATGGCTTCTCCTCCTCATTGGAATTCTTGGTTGGGTGGAGAGTGTTGCCTCTCCCCTTTTTTTGTTGTGATCAAATGAAGCATGGTGGAGCTCTCTTGTTGGTGATGTGAAGCTTGGAGATTTTTTTGGAGTCCTTAAGAAATCCCTTCTTGTGAGAAGCCTTATTGTTGTTCACACTTAGGGTGGAGGAACTTGTAACCTTGTATTTCTTTTAGCTTACATTCTTGTATTATTTCCCACTTTAAGTGGAGGACATTGTAATAATACTTGTGAAGAAAAGTTGCATTCAATTATTGGATATGAAAGTTGTATTGTATATTGAAAAAAAAGAAAGAAATATATGTGTTGAAAAGCTAGTCTTGAGATGAAATAAAAAAATTTTAAAAGGAAATATTTATTCATTGAAGTTGATTTATTTCCCACAAAAGTATGTTTATTCTTGTTTAAAAAAAAGAAATTGGAAATTTAAAAGTTCTCATTTTGAGATTTTGAAAAACTTGAATGTATTGTAAAAGTTGTAATTGTGAAATATTGGAATTTGTAGTTGGATTTAAATTTATTGTTATGTTGGAATGGAATTTTGTAAGTAAGGAATTAGCCTAGTTTGTTCATTTACTTCATTGTTTTGTTAAAAAGAGTAAAACTTGTTTATTTAGATGGAAATAAATTAAATTTTAAATTTTCATTACAAGTTCAACAAAATAGTTAAATTCCTAAATCTAGTGGAGAAAAGAAATTACCCATTTGCAACTTAGGCTTTAGCCTCTTAATGTGTAAAATTATTATTAAGTTATTGTAAAATTACTTATAAAACCATGTAAGCCAATATTATAACAAGTGAAATTTGTCTTTCCGTATAAGACCCTTATTAAAATACTAGCAAATAAGGAAAAAAAAAATTAATTAAGTTTAATCTTGTTAATGCCATAAATAATATAGCTATTATTAATATTGAAAATATTACTACTATATCTAAAAAAAATTATTATTATATAATAATATATATTAATATTATTATATACATTATTATTATTATAATAATATTATTATAAAATAAATAATAAAAATAATAATATATATATATATATATATATATATATAAATATCATATAGGTATTAAATAAGTAACAAACAATATATATATATATATAATTTTAAAGAATATATATAAAATGTGGAATTTAAATGGGATGTAAGGGGACCCTCCCCCAACCCAAAATATTTACACTTAATTATATATATATATCAATACATATACACATATAACAAAGGTAATAAATTACACAAACTATATATAATCCTTTTTATTATTATTTAAAAATATGTATATATATAAATATATATATATATATATTATATATATATATATATATATATATATATATATATATATATATATATATTATAAATATATATATAAATATATTACATATATATTCATATATCCATATGAAATAAATATAAATGTAATAAACATATAAATATATATATACATATATATACCCAAATGAAATACAATATCAAATTAACTATTTAAAAATGGGGCAAAACCCACAAACCCATTTGGGAAAAAAAAAAAATAAGCTAAATAAAATATATGAATACATTTAAAACCCTAGGAGAGGGTATAAACAAAATAAGAAAATAAATGAAACAAGTAAGCCTCTCCAAAGCTTGAAATGGCCTCCAATGGCTTCTCTTCCTCCTCCAACAACCTGCAAAACAAAAGAAAACAATGAACCAAATGGAAAAGAGAGAAAGAAGCTTTCTTAAGCATGCTTTAGGGTTAGTTGCCCTTTTCCTCATCAAGGGTCCTAAATGAATCCATCCAAGGGATGAGATTCATCCCTACAAAAAGTAGGTGGAGAGTGGGTGAGTGGAAATTACCTTTTAATTTAAATGTTTTAATTTCAAAAACATGGGTTGACTTTTTAAGGGGTCACTTTTTGGGGTAAGGAAGTGTTTATTATTCTAACCCAATATTAAATGAGGGACCTTGCTAATTGTTTCAACCTTGTAGAAATTAAATAACCTTGGTATTTAATTATATTGGCCCTTTTACCCTTGACATTTCATGGGGGATATTTAACTATAGTAGGAATTAATTTGTTATTTAAATAACACTTAGGGAAATTTCCATGCTTAGTCAAATTAAATTCATTAAAGTTTAATGTGGGTTTAATATTATTATTTTAAAAATTATTTATTAAAATAATTTCCTTAGAAACATTAATGTGACATCTTTTGAAAAAAAACCTTTTTTGTGGGCACGCTTTTAAAAAAAAAAATTATTCCATAATTTTTCTAGCTAACCCTAGGTTGTTCTTGGGTCTCGTGTGTGTTTTTAGTGGGCGTTACACTTGGTATCAAGAGCCATGGGTTCAAATCTTGGACCCTTGGGCACACATAGAAAATGTGAGACACGAACATTGAACCTAGTACAATATTAAACCTAGCACAATACTAAACCTAGAAAACAACTTTGTAAAAATTGTATATTTTAGTAAACATAGAAAATTGGAATAAAACCTAGAATGATGAACTAACTCTCACCTTGGAGTTGCGAAAGTAGGAGGCGGACGACTGAGACGAGGGTCCTTTCACATAGACCTAGACTTTCCACCTCCAGAGAAGGCCGTAGCAGCGGCCATTCTACCTCAGATTTTACAGACGCTTCAGGACGTCAATGTCACTATACATGGAGGGTCCTTAGGAGGATGATCAACCAGACATGATAGGGAGCCATCCATTGAGGCTCATGCATCTCCTCGACACACAATGAGGAGCATAGGGTAGAGAACTCCCATGTGGAGTTAGCCAGAGAAGAGTCACCACAGAGGGGGGAATGGAGACAAGATTTCAGGACATAGGATAGGTCTCGGAGCCCTAGACCTAGAGATGAGCATGTAGAGAGGCCTAGGGGTCACCAGTCGATAGTTACAGACCATATCAAGGAGATCCTGAAGCTACGACCATCTCACTATTCTGGAGATACAGGTGGATTTTAGGAAGAGGCCTGGTTGGTGAGCTTGAGTGGGTGCTTCAAGCTCTTCCCTTGTACTAGCAACACGAAAGCTCGTGTTGTGATCCATCTTCTGAGGGATGGAGTAGGTGTCTAGTGGAGGACCGAGGAGAGAATCTCCATGTTGATTCTAGAGATGGTTACCTAGGAGCTCTTTGAGGAGTGGTTCAGAGTAGGTACTTATCCTGAGGTTTATTCAAGCAAGAGGATAGATGAGTTCCATGACCTCCGTCAGGCATCTATGACTGTAGCTGAGTATGAGAGTCAATTTCTGGACCTACTCCTAGTATGTCGACTATATGTAGGATGAGAAGGTATGGATTCACAAGGTTCATCAGGGGCCTAAATTTAGATTTGGGTGGTGCGGTGTGCATTCACTACCCATAGACCTTAGTAGAGGCCATGGAGAAGGCTTATATTGTAGAGGAGACATGAGGAAAGATGCACGTAGAAGGATAGGATAGAGTTTGGAGCCTGCATCAAGTAGATGTAGGATAGAAGATCGAGGGGGTTCTCCTCCTCCTCCTCGTGGTGGATAGGGTTTAGTATAGTCTTCTTTCAAGCCACCACAACAGCCACCTCAGCAGAGAAAAAGCAGACTGTCCACCATTTAGACCTACTCAGAGGTTTGATGCATAGAGAGGAAGAGTATGGGGCCTCCTCCTAGGGGTCCCATTTAGGACACATGGTGCACCGAGAGCTTAGTCAGTAGGAGCTCACCACTAGAGACCCTCCATTCCATAGCCTGGATCATCAGGATCCACAACACAAACCTCTAGAGTACCGGCTGGAGCTGCATCTCATTGGAGAGGACCAAGAAGTTATTATGGTTGTGGCATTGTTGGACATCATTGGAGAGAGTTCCACATAACCCTAGTAACAAGGGTAAGAGACATAGATAGATTTTAGAGCCTACTATTGGTGACATGGGGCATAGCCATCGGATCTATGCAGTGGTCGAGAACCACCAGGATGAGCACTAGAGTACCATGATAGAGATGACATGTAGCATTGGTGGTATTCCTACCTCCATTTTGTTTGATTCTAGTTCATCAGATTATTTTATTGCACCATCCTTAGTAGAGCATTGCAAGGATGGTGAAGTTAGGAAGGGTCTTAGTTGGGATGTTGAAATGGCTTCTGGAGCCAAAATTTCTGTAGACTCCTTAGTAAAGGAGTGTGTAGTGGATTTGGGACCCTTCACCACTACCTCGGATCTTTGTATCCTTCCGTTGGGTTCTTATGGAGTCATCTTGGGCATGGACTGGTTGTCTGCACACATAGAGCCGAGTGGATTATTACCATAAGACTATATCATGTATAGATGATCTAGGAGTTGAGTTAGTGATAGTAGGAGTTAGGAGAGGCCCATTTCTATTCACACCATCTCCGCTATGTAGCTTAAGCGGTGTGTGTGATGAGGTTTAGATGTATATTGTTATTATGGTTAGTGACAGATTAGAGGATGAGTCTAGTGGGCCATCCTTGATGACCATCCCATCTTGAGAGATTTTTCTGATGTCTTTCTAGGGGAGCTACCGGGTTACCTCCCCACGTGAGATAGATTTTCACATAGATTTGGTTCCGGGAGCAGAGCCTATCTCACGAGCACCTTATCGGATGACTACCCCTGAGCTCTGTGAGCTCAAGTTAGTAGCTTGAGGGCCTTCTGGAGAAAGGCCTAATCCATCCTAGTGTATCCCCTTGGGGTGCACCGGTGATTTTTGTAAAGAAGAAGGATGGATCTCTATGGTTGTGTATTGATTACCACCAGCTGAACAAAGTAACGATCAAGAATCATTACCCCCTTCCACACATTGATGATTTATTTGATCAGATGAAGGGGGCCACAATTTTCTCCAAGATAGATCTTAAGTCAGGTTATCATCAGTTGAGGATCACAGAGGTAGATATTCATAAGACCACCTTCCATATGAGATATGGCCACTATGAGTTCATTGTAGTGCCTTTTGGTTTGATGAATGCCCCCCCGTAGTGTTCATGAGCTTGATGAATGGGGTGTTCAGGACATTCTTGGATCACTTCATGCTCATTTTCCTTGATGACATTCTGATTTACTCACGTATACGCATGAGGAGCATGAGGAGCACCTTTCACCAAAGGTTCTTCAGTGTCTTCGTGAGCAACATCTTTATGGGAACCTGGAGAAGTGTGCATTCTTTCAGAAAGAGGTGCAGTATTTGGGCCACATCATTTTGGGGAAGGTATCAGTTGATCCTTCCAAGATTTGAGCTATTATGGATTGGCCAACACCCACTAGTGTGAGAGAGGTGCAACTTCATGGGTTTAGCAGGATATTATAGGAGATTTGTTCAGACTTCTCTCGGGTTGTGCACCCCATCACTTCCCTTCAGTGGAAAGGGAAGAAGTTTTATGGTCAAATAGATGTGAGAAGGCCTTTAGGACACTAAAGGAATGTCTCATGATAGTGCCTATTCTTGTAGTGCTAGATCCTCAGGGTGAGTTCTTCATTTGCACAGATGCTTCTTTGGTAGGACTTGGAGGTGTGTTGATGCAGGAGGGCAGAGTAGTTCTTTTGAGTCTCACAAACTCAAAGATTATGAGCTCAATTATCCAACTCATGATCTTGAGCTTGCAGTAGTTTTTCATGCCTTAGTTTGATGGAGACACTTCCTTCTTGGCTTGGAGATTTACACTCAGGACTGATCACTTGAGTCTTCGCCACCTCTTCACGCAGCCCAATCTCAATGCTCATCGGTCAAGCATTGGATGGAGTTTCTTTGTGAGTATGACATGGAGATAGAGCATGTGAAGGGGAAGGAGAATGTGGTTGTAGATACCCTTGAGTAGATAGAGACATGTGGTTATGGCCACTTTAGTGGGTACAGATTTGTGGAGCAGGATTTTACAGCAGCTTCCTCATGACAACTTCTACCTTGCAGCCAGAGTAGAGATTGAGTCTCAAAGACCCCTTGAGGGGAAGTTTGATGGATTTTCATAGAGAGAAGATGGCCTTCTCTGACATAGAGGTTGGATATATGTTCCTAGAGATGGAGGCTTGAGATAGGACATTTTTGAGAGGCTCATCATGCACCTTATTCAACCCATCCTGGGGTGAAGAAGATGCACGCCACTTTGAGATAGTTGTTATACCATTGGAGGGACTTTCAGAGAGATGTGGCTCATTTTGTGTCACATTTTTTAGAGTGTCAGAAGGTGAAGGTTGAGCATCAACATCTAGCTGGCCTTCTCTTTCCTCATGTTATACCGTAGAGTGGAAGTGGGACACCATTTCCATGGACTTCATTATAGTTGAGCTATCGACGTCGAGATACCACCATGATGCCATCATGGTCACATGGTGGATAAATTGATGAAAGTGGCTCATTTTTCTCTGGTGAAGACCACCTACATAGCTAGTGTAGTGGCATGGGTATATCTTGATGAGAGATGTTAGGTTACATGAGATTTACGTGGAAGATCATTTGTGACCGTGATCCTTTGTACACTTCCACTTTTGGACTACCATGCAAAGTATGCCCTCGGGATGAAGATCAATTTCAGCACAACATATCACCCTGAGATAGATGGACAGACTGAGTGGGTGAATCAGATTTGGAGGACATGCTTAGGATGTACATCATGGATCATCAGTCGAGATGGGAGGAGTATTTGTACTTGGTGGAGTTTTCCTACAATAATAGTTTTTTTAGAGTTTGATAGGCATGGCTCCTTTTAAGAACTTTATGGAAGAGAGTGTGCAGGACACCTCTTAGTTGGGATAAGTTAGAGGACAGGTTTCTCTTGGGCCAAGCTTTACTATAGGACATGGAGCAAGTAGGTTGTTATGATCAGGAAGAGATTATAGGAGGGCACAGACAGGAAGAAGAAGTATGTGGATCAAGCATAGGATAGATCATAGTTATGAGGTGGGCATGAAGGTGTTTCTTCATGTTAGACCACATAAGATCCCTATCCATTACGGAAAAGGTTCTAAGCTTGCTCCTAGATTTGTGGGTCCCTTTGAGATCTTGGAGTGTATCGGCCCTTTGGCTTATCGTCTAGCATTGCCACCCAACTTGTCTCACATCCATGATGTGTTTCATGTTTATGTACTTAGGAGATATATTGCATACCCTTCTCATGTACTAGATTGGACCTCCTTGTAGGTGCAGGATCAGGGGTAGGTGATGGTGGAGCCCATCCACATTTTAGAGTAGGACCCTAGGCCTTGAGGACAGAGAGATTGACCAGGTTGAGTCCAAAGTGGGATAGATATGATGAGACTGTGGCTACATGGGAGGATGCTACATTGCTATGAGTTTAGTTTCCACACTGTTCCAGTGACTTCAGAGGAGGAATTGAGTCTAAGGGGAGGGGGATGTAGTGCCCACTTCCCTTCGACACCTTTTTGTTATTGATTTTGATATTGTCGACTATACTTATGGATATTATTGTAGCTTTTGATTTAGCATGATGTTAGATGTTAGAGATACTTGGACTATTGTTGTTGATTTTGATTCATATATGATGTGTGGATTATTAGAGACATTTTATATTGATGTTGATATGTATGTTGACATGGTTATATTTATATATTTGGACATGTGATATTTCATCATATTGAGTAGACCTAGACAATTGAACTAATCTTATGATCATATGGATATTGATGAAATGTAAAATCAAGATGTTGTTAGAAATTGTAAATGATATCGTTACTTTCCTAGATGATGTTTTGATTCATATATAGATGATTTGGAGTTATATTGTATATTTATTTTGGATGTTTTTGATGCGGCCACGAGGCCGAAGGAGGTGTTATGTGTTTTTGCAGGTAAACATGTCACAACAAACATGGGGGATTGGAGACCAACCACATTGGAATTCTAGATGAATTCAACAAGGGTCACCATGGCAACATGTATTTTTTTATGTGTGTGTGTTTGAATTTTTGTTAGGGGGGTCCCCATGGGGGAATCACCTCCAATTGTGACCAAGGGGTTATGTGTTTTCTTTCATTTAGTTTCCTTTATTTAATTTTAGTATGTGATATTATAGTGATGTATTCTCCTTTTATTAATCACTTGATTTATGTCTAGATTAGTAAATTAATTAGTTTACTAAATTAATTAAGAATGGGTC